>SKCR01006131.1:0-35895 GCA_019454045.1 Zanthoxylum bungeanum | reverse complement strand
AAAAATTGGATTTTTGATTCTGGTTGTGGTGCTCATATTTGTACTGATGTGCAGGATCTGCATAATAGCAGGATGCTGGCGTCAGGGAGAGGATCTACGGGTCGGAAACGGAAACACCAGTTGCTGTTTTTGGCCGTAGGGACTTTTGTTTTAGAACTGCCCTAGGGCATGTACTTAAACTTTGAACTGTTATTTTGTGCCTAGTTTAACTAGGAATATTATATCTGTATCCTGTTTAACCCAGAGGGTTACACTTTTGTATTAGAAACACTGGGTGTATTTATATAAAAATAATGACAGAAATTTGCACAGCTGTTGCAAATAACGTCTTTATATTTTGAAATAAATGAATCTCCTAAAATGACAAACAAAAGCTCAAAAGGAGTAATCAAAAAAAAATGGAGTAATGCGCATAAGTCTTTGTGGAATTGTCGTCTAGGACACATTAACAAGACTCGCATATCCACACTTTCGAAGAGTGGGTACTTGGACGCATTTGATCCCAATCATATGACGTCTGCGAATCTTGTCTTTTAGGCAAAATGCCTAAATCACCTTTTAGCGGTAAAGGTGAACGTGCAACAGAACTGTTAGCTCTCGGCATACTGACGTATGCGGGCCCATGTCTAGCCAGGCTAGAGGTGGATTTCACTTCTTCGTAACCTTTACAGATGATGCATCTCGTTACGGTTATGTGTATCTTATGAGACACAAGTCGGAAACTTTTGAGAAATTCAAAGAGTTTCGACACGAAGTGGAGAAAAAAACAAGGAAGAGTATAAGCCATTACGGTCAGACCGTGGTGGCGAAATACTTAAGTTATGAGTTTCAAGATTACTTGAAAGAATATGGTATTCTTTCACAGTGGACTCCTCCTAGGAACACCGCAATTAACGGTGTGTCCGAACGGAGAAAACCGCACCTTGTTGGACATGGTAAGGTCAATGATGAGCCACACTGAGCTACCAATATCCTTCTGGGGATACGCATTAAACAGTGATGTACTTATTTTGAATAAGGTACCGTCGAAGTCTGTTGAACAGACTCCATATGAGATATGGACAGGAAGGAAACCAGGTTTTCTTTTCCTAAAGATTGGGGATGCTGGGCATATGTTAAACGTTTGGAAAGTACCAAACTTGAACCCAAAACTGATAAATGCCTTTTTGTAGGATATCCTAGGGAAACCAAAGGATATTACTTCTATCACCCACAAGAGAACAAAGTATTTGTTGCTCTACAAGCATTTTTCCTTGAGAAGGATTTTATAAATGCAGTGGTAAGTGGGAGGAAAGTAGAACTCGATGAAGATCGTAGTGATCTGTTCCTGGCAATGAATCAACGACGGAACATGAACAGACCATCCGGGATGAGTCTGTACCACAAACTTCACATACACAAGGACCGCGTAGGTCGGAGAGAGTCAGAACAGTACCTGAGAGGTATGGGTTCCTGATCTCACCTCATGTAGATATTAATCT
Organism: Zanthoxylum bungeanum; assembly: GCA_019454045.1. Lineage (NCBI taxonomy): Eukaryota > Viridiplantae > Streptophyta > Magnoliopsida > Sapindales > Rutaceae > Zanthoxylum > Zanthoxylum bungeanum. The sequence continues at coordinate 34,414 of SKCR01006131.1, read as the reverse complement.
TATTGAGGATAATGAATCGGCTACGTATGAGGAAGCGATACAAAATATCGATTCCGCTTTATGGCAAGAAGCCATGAAGTCCGAGATGGATTCCATGTACGCCAACCAAGTTTGGACACTGGTTGATGCACCAGAAGGCATAAAGCCTATTGGATGCAGATGGATCTTCAAGAAGAAGACCGACATGGATGGCAACGTACAAACGTACAAAGCTAGGCTTGTAGCGAAGGGGTATCGTCAACAATATGGTATTGATTATGACGAAACCTTCTCACCCGTTGCCATGATTAAATCCATTCGGATAATGCTTGCAATAGCTGCATATTTCGATTACGAGATATGGCAGATGGACGTTAAAACCGCTTTCCTTAACGGAAACCTTTGGAGGATGTTTATATGCAACAGCCTGACGGTTTTATCGTACCTAGACTTGCAAACAAGGTTTGTAAGTTAAATCGATCCATTTATGGATTGAAGCAAGCATCACGGTCATGGAATCAACGTTTTGATGAGATCATAAAAGAATATGATTTCGTGCAAAACGCAGATGACCCTTGTGTATACAAGAAGGTTAGTGGGAGAGCACTTACTTTTATTGTCCTTTATGTCGACGACGTATTGCTTATAGGCAATGACATTCCATGCTAAACGTCGGTGAAAGCTTGGCTTTCATTAAAATTCTCCATGAAAGATCTGGGAGAAGCAGCCTTTATTCTTGGAATAAAGATCTACCGGGATAGATCTAGAAGCTGCTTGGACTCTCCCAGAGTACATACATTGATAAAGTGTTGAAGCGATTCAACATGGAACAATCCAAGAGGGGATTGGTTCCAGTGGTACGGTACCTCTCTGTCTAAGGACATGTGTCCTAAGACTCAGGAAGAGAGAGACAACATGAGTCGGATACCGTTCGCCTCGGCAGTCGGATCGATCATGTATGCCATGATATGTACACGACCTGATGTCTCATATGCTTTGAGCATGTGCAGTCGCTATCAGGCCGATCCAGGTGAAGGTCACTGGATAGCAGTTAAGAATATCCTTAAGTATCTTAAACGAACTAAGGATGCTTTCTTAATTTATGGAGGTGGAGAACTTGCGGTATCTGGGTATACCGATGCAAGTTTCCAAACCGACAAGGATGACTACAGGTCGCAATCCGGGTACATTTTTTGTTTGAATAACGGAGCAGTGAGCTGGAAACTTCCAAGCAAGATACTGTTGCCGATTCAACAACAGAAGCGGAGTACATCGCTGCATCTGAAGCAGCGAAGGAGGCAGTTTGGATCCGAAAGTTCCTAATCGGATTAGGAGTAGTTCCGTTAGCAGCTGAGCCCGTTCCATTGTATTGTGACAATAACGGGGCTATAGCACAGGCTAAGGAACCAAGGTCTCATCAACGGTCCAAGCATGTTCTTCGACGTTACCATCTGATTCGGGAGATTATACATCGTGGCGATGTAAAAGTCGAGAAGGTCACATCAGATGACAACATTGCAGATCCGCTGACGAAGGCTGTTCTTCAGCAAGTTTTTGAACGACACATACATAGTTCAGGTATTAGATGCTTGAGTGACTGGCTATAGGCCAAGTGGGAGATTGTTAGACATTGTGTCCCATAGCGTCACTGTTTGTAAATGATATTGTATTATTGTACAAAATTAACTATGTAATAATGAAATTGCCTTTTGCCATTTTGTAATATTATTTACTTTGATATATAAATGGCGAAAGTCCATATGATTAGTACTGGATTGAGATGATATGAGACAGTATCAATCCATAAGGTTTAATCATTAAATATCCCTAGCCGTAGTATTATCGAGACTGGACATCGATAATGCGGAATAGACTAGTATTGCGCTTGTGCACGTTGTGAGGGCACAACGGCATAGTTCTCATATATTTAAGTATTGGATACTTATGCAAGTGCGATAGGAGGTTGTGTTTTACCGATGGTACGGAAAACAGCTTCGCTCTGGATAGACCCCGCGGAATCCCATTGGTAGTATGTCTAGGTGATGGGAGGCCGCATCAGGGTAGGTGTATATGGTCTTAACCTGAGACTTACATCGCTAGTACTTGCGACAATCGGTAAACTTTGGTTTTGGTGGTTGGGGACCTTAACCGGTTCTGTGTACACCTCTTCTGGGTTTATCGAGAATCGTAGTGTACTGGATGTGATGTCAAGATGGAAGTATCGCTTCAGACATATGGAGGTGATGATCACGCAGGACACAGAACTAGTACTCTATAAAAGGTTGCAACCGTCGGGACAATATGACTAGGTCAGGATTGTCCGATTTAAAGAGACTAGTTGCTTGATGTCCGATATATGTTTCGTACGGGGCAGACACATCTCCAGCCCCAGGCCTAGCATGTGATCATCCGATACTGGATCGATGTACGCAATACTACGGTATTACGCTTGATATAGATCTTATATTCCTATAAGAATATTTCTGGAGAATTGGGTAGGCATGGCGCTTTGCTAGAAGCCAACCTTGTCTTGTGAATCGGTAAGAACGTAGTACGAGGTACGTGCGTGTTCGGATTATCCGACGACCGTATTTACTGCCAACATATCCGGAGATCTCTTGGGTCGCTTCCTGAAGATTCACCTATGATATTTTATTCGAACTTATTAATCTTGGATTAATTGCGGAGAAACTTTATCTCGGATAAAGTGCCTTATTTAGAGAGAGAGAACGATTAATTTGGAATTAATCAGTAAAATTATTATATTCGATATAATAATTGAAATTCGATTTCGACGCGAAATTAAAATTAGATTTTAATTCGGGCATACGAGTTAATTTAGAATTAATTCGTTAGCGACGTAAATAATAATTTCGCTAGGCGCGATTATTTTTTTAAATTCGATTTAATTAACGTCGCGACGCAAGTTCGGTATTTCGGAAATATCGAACCCGAACGCGTGAGTGCACGTGGGCCCGCTTTCATTTGGAAACGTGTGGGGCCCACATGACACATGTCAGTATATGTATTATTTTATTGATAATGCATTGCATGGTGATAGTGCATAATGCACTCAATTGTTATGCATGGAATTTGAGTGTTTGACACTCTAAGCCTTGCATGGTTTGTGTCATAGATTTATTATTATTTAATAAATATTATGGCATAAATATAAATTGATTTTTGGTATCAAAAATCAAGAAGAAAAATCTCTCTTCTCTCTCTCACATTGCCGAAAACTGCATGCAGTTTTTTGGTCTTCATCTTCTTCATTTTGGTTGCCAAAAAGCTTGAAGATAGTGTGGTTGTTTGGAACATCTTCTCACATGCAAGGCTAGCACCTTCAAGGGATCAAAAGAGGTGATAGGGAAACCATCATAGAGCAAGGAATTCACAAAGCTTGGAGTTTTCCACCTTCTTCTCCTCTTGGCCGAATCAATCAACACTTGGAGCTTCCATTTTGGTTTGATTTTCTTCATCAACAAAGCATTGTAAGTATGATTCCGCCATACTTCAAAGTTAAATATATATTCATTTATTGTATTTCAAATGCTTAATCTTTCCTTGGGACATATTATAGAAACCAACATATGAGACACCAGGTCGCGTACATTTTTCAATGTACGATTTCTCAGAGAGTTTTCTCGAAATCCATGCTTTCACCGATTGTTTATATGGGAATATCATTTCCAAGAAATGACATATTATCATTATTTATTGGACAGCCACTGTCAGTGCGCTCCCACTGACCCTTTTATATACACAAGAATCATTTCATTTTGAATTAAATCAAACACCATTTTGATTACATCAAAATGATAATTCCAAGAACCTATGCTTGCTTCAATCCAAACATGGATCGAATAACCTGTAAACCTTATTTGCTTGTTATGGTACGACAAAATCGTCAGGATGTTGTAAACATCCTCCAAAAGGTTTCCTTTTCAGGAAAGCGATTTTCCCGTTAAGTTGACATATTTCATAAGTGAAACATGCAAGCGTTATCAAGCATTATCCAAATGGATTTACCATGGCAACAGTTAAAAGGTTGAATCGTAATCAACACAATATTGGTAACAATACATTTTCGCTAAAAGCCTAGCTTTATACGTTGGTATGTTGCCTTCCATATGTGTCTTCCTTGAAGACTTATAAAGTACCAATAGGCACAATGCCTTGTGATACATCAACTAGTATCCAAACTTTGTTGATATACAAGGAATCAAATTCAGATTCATGACACTTTGCCATAATAGGGAGTCGATACCTTGTATCACTTCCTCATACGTAGTCAGTTGGTATTCCTCAAAAGATTAACATCTTTATGAGGTGAGATCAGAAACCCATACCCCAGGTTGTTTTCTAACTCTCTCTGACCTACACGGTTCTTATGTATTTGAAGATTAATGGTAATAGTTTCATCCTTGATGAACTATTTTGTGTTCCATTAAGGATCGGTGCCTTGAATAGTATTACTCTGATTTTCATCGAGTTTTACTATATTCCCACTTACCAATGCATATCGGTATTCCTATTAGGAAAACCGTATGGCGAGCAACAATTAAATTGTTCTCATGTGAGAGTACTATACTTATGGTATCCCTAGGATAACCTACAATTGGCACTTATCCTATTTGGGTTTTAGTTTGGTATCATCCAAACATATGCCTAGCATCCCAAATTATCAGGAATGAGAAACCCGGTTTCTTTCCCGTTCATATCTAATATGAAATCTGTCAAACAGATTTTAATGGAACCTTATTCTAAATAAGTTCTTGCACTGTTTAAAGCTTATCCGTTGAAGGAAATGGTAGCTCAGAACGACTCATGACTAACCTTATCATGTCCAACAAAATTCGGTTACTCAGTTCGGACACACCGTCAAACTGACGTGTTTCAGGAGGAGTCCTCATTTGAAAGAATACTTTACTCTTTCAAGTATATTAGAAACTTATTGCTTAAATATTTTCCATTACGGTCTTACCGTGACGGTTTAATACTATAGCCAAGCTGTTTGTAAATTTCGCGTCGAAACTTTAAAAGTTTCCAATTTGTGTTCTTCAAAAGAAACACATAACCATAACGCGATGCCACATCCGTATAGGTCACGAAATATCCATATCCATCTCTAGCCTAGCTAGACATGGGCCCACTTGCTACACTATGAACAAGGGCTAACAGATCTGTGGCATTTACACTTTTACCAAGTAAATGTGTTATCGGCACATTGCCCAATAAACTAGATTCGTAGACTTTATTTGATTGGAATCAAAACAGTCCGAGTACCCACTCTTCAAAAGTGCGGATATACGAGTCTTGTTTAATTGTGTCCCATACTAAAATGCCATGATTAAGTTTCATCTGATCAAATCAGTTTGAGCTCTTTGTTTGTCATGTTATATGTTCGAGATCTTATTTATATTCTAAATATAAATTCTGTTATTCACATCTAATGTGTTTATCTCAATATCATCTTTATGTAGTAAAACACTTTAGTGTTCTAGAATACAAAGGTTCACCCGCAACATGTCAAACACTGATATAGAGATAATGTATCTAGTCAAACTAGTTACATTATAACAGTTTCCAAATTTAGGTACACACCCGAGGGTAGTTCCTAAACTTAGGTATCTACTGTTGAAACAGCGACAGTCGTCCCGTTTCCAATTCACAGATTAAATCTCAACTGAAGTCAGTATCCTACTCATAGCAGATTCTGAACATCAATATATATCTATATCACACTAAGTATCTACAATCCAATTTTAATACTAGTAGTGAATATAATTATGACAAACATATTTGAAGTAAGAGCCTTTGCCCTGTCTTTAATTCCTTCATGTCTGCTTTGTCCAAACGGCAGTCACGCTTCCGCGATCCCGTTTGCCACAATTCAGGCAGACATTTTGGGATATGTCATTTATCTTCCTAGAAGATTATAATGATTTTGCCTTTGCCTGTTTCAACACTCCAGAAGACTTTGGCCAAGCCTTAGTCTTTTAGAATATCGAAGTAAGGTGCGCCTTGCGCTACTTGCCTAATTGCAAACTCTGACTTTATCTCTTTGAGAATAGTCATTAACTCTCCAAGAGTTTATTATTGCAATTTAGTACTTCTAAAATCTAAATATAGATTTATGAAGATCCTTCAATTTCTTTATCATACTATAAGGATCTAATCCTTAGTTTTGATTCAGAAATTAATGAGTCTACTGCGACAAGCATAATGGATTAAGCACTTAAGTTATCATCACAGAAATCTTCCAAAGATTATGCTCGACTATTTGCTTAACTCCGGGGTTAAGTTTAATATGTTATTTTATCAAATAAAGTAACTTATTATTTTTCCAGGACCCTCCTGAAATATTATTCCCAATTTGAAAATTAAACCATTTAAATACATTTTCCCTATGATTATGTATTAAATTTCAATCTTTCAATTTTATCTTGATTTTAATAGTCCAACTATTTAATCAATGATTTAGGTACTATTTATTATAATGATTACAATAGTCCAACTGTTTAATCAACTATAATTTAATAGATTAAAATCAATTATATTGATTACTATAATCTAATTATAAAATCAACTATAAATAAATAGTTTGAATATAGTCCAACTATTTATTAAAACAACATTTAAATATTAGTCCAACTAACATTTAATATATATGACGAATGATATTTGAATGAGCGCGTATGGCAAGTAATTAAATGAATATTGCAAATTCAATTATTGCCTCCCACTATTTTTCGGCGAGCCTCTAACCCTATGTCGAGTACTCGGGAAACCGTGTTTCCTAGTGGGCTAGGATCCCGTTAAATATCACACAATCTTGACTTTGGCCAACAAATTGTATGATAATTAACTAGTTAGATCTCTAAGATCGATTGGATCCAATCCAATTCCTAGATCCGGTAGGGGGACATCCAAGTCCGCAACATATATCTTATATATGCCAATACATCCAATGTATTACCTAACCTTTTTCCTCTGAATCAACTAAGCCTTGGCTTCGGCACAACAAACTTAGTGATCCCAGTCAAGCACGACCCATTGACCATGGAAAGCTTCGTAATCAATGTCGATGGACAAGAAGTGGTTTTGACTTTGGCCAACAAACCACAACTTGGACAAGACACTAATATGGAACAAAGCTCTCGTGATTCAAACACATCCTCGACGGAAAAAGGCCTTGACTTTGGCCAACAAGCCAATGCCAGTCTCGGATCTTGAGTGAGAATCACTCAATGGAAGGAAAAACGCTTAATATTTTGCGAGGGTTTTTCGAGTGCAAATTGGCAACCAATTTCTTATCTTTGTTAAGGTCTCATCATCATACACCCTTAAACATGCATTCTAAATACATAATAAAGCGCGTATAAATAAAGTAATAATGATATGCGGATGGATACTTTACACATTGATCCTAGATCAAATCTCTCCCTTTCTCTCTCCCGCTAGCACAAATATTTCTTATACCCGTTACACTACACTTATAAAGAAACCTCATTTACATTTAGGGGAATAGGTGAGAAGAGAATACAAAGAATAAGGAGGTAAAAGGTTGGACACGCAGGTCCAATTAATAAATCAAATTTATTACAACAATTTCTAAAATTGTCCCACCTATCTAATATCCATCCGATATACATTATTCATGCATCGCAACCATGTATTCACACAAGCATGTTATCAATCAATCTAATCAAATTAATTAATCTGATAATTAGTGACCATCCAATGTTCAAACAACGATTTGATTTTGTTCGAGTCAAACTCGTTTTGCGAATAAGTACTCAAAGTACGAATTCTCGAATTAAATTAAACTACAACATTAAATCCAATTTAATATGTACTTAATTCTAATTCACTATTTAATTCCAAATTAAACATTACACTTTATTAATAAACCTTTCACGACTTAAATTCCAAATTTAATCGCAACGGGTCTCAAAGCCCGATTAACGTCCAACGTCAATTTAATTAAAGTCCAATGGGCTTTTAATTAATTTCTTAAGGCGTGGACTTTTGGTCAACTCGGGTCAAGCCGAATAACCGAAATCCAATCCGGGAGTTACCCATAAGCCCAGAAATCAATTTAGGCCCATTAGGCCCAATTAAAATTTAAAGGTCCATTAAGTCGCATTTGGGTTTTATGGAAGCGGTTTTGGGCCTAATTGGATCCAACCAATTTTTCCTAAACCCAACTTTGTACAACAAAGCCCATAAGCCCATTTACAACATTAAAGCCCAAATCCAATTTTAAGGCCCAATTAATTGAATACAAAAAATCCAATTTCACATTTAATTAACCTAAAGTGTATATCATGATTAATCACCCAAATTAACATTTCTAAAACATCAATTTATACAATTAATCATGCTCATTTACATCATCACATGTCCAACACATTTTGATTAAAATCAAACCATAATTATGCTATATATGTCTTGGCCAAGGGAGGGGATTTGTGTCTGATTTGAATTCAATCCAATTAATTCCAAAATCGACATTAAATCACATTCCCGAATGATTCTAACTCATCCAATGAATCAAAAATCAAAAAATCCAAGACTAAATAGGGCACTTCTCATTCGGCCAAGCCTACTCAATTTGGGGAAAAATGTTCCAAACACAAATTCATGAAATTGATCCAATCAATATTCAATTAAACATGTATTAAGCATACTCAAACATCCAATTCATTCAAATCATGCTCAAATACAAATTACCCAAATTTTAAGCCCTAAACTATTTCATGCTCAAACCTTGCTCTAGATGTCATTGTTGGTTTCTATAAGGTCTCAAGATCAATAATAAGCATGAAATATGTGCGAATACAAATTGAAGAAGTTGAGGAATACTCACATCGATCGGTTGAGCGACTCGGAGACGAACCAAAACTTTTCTTGCTCTCTTTCACAGCTCACGGCAGTGAGGTTCAACAGCCCACTGTTTTGGCTTCGTGGATCAACTTCGTCAAGCTCCAAGCTTCATGAAATGATTCCCGGCTCATGGGTAGACTTCCCCATCACCTTCGTATGTCTCGTAAGTGTGCTAGCACTTGTGATTTTGCCACAAAATCCCACTCTTGCTTCCTTTCACTGCTCGATTTTTTGAGCAAAACCAGAAGAAGAAAAGGCAGTGAACTGCCGAGAGAGAGAGGAGAATATGGAGAGAGAGAGAGGTGATAAAAAATGTGTTGTGTGAGTTGTTAAATGAAAAGTGTATCTAATACACAAAAATTAAATTCAAAACTCAATTTCCAAAAGTCAAATATCAATTAAAAAATTGATAAAGGTCTTTAAAGCTTTCAAAAGCTTTTCCAACAACTCACATCAAGTCACATCACACAATCAAGTGACAACTTGTCACATCACTCAAAGTGACATTTGATTTGACACTTGATACGACTAGCGATTTGACGCTTGATTTGACTTACGTGCCGCATTCGAATTCAAAATGCGAATGCGCTCGCAAACAATATCGGGCTCGGGTTTGCTAATTCCAAATTAATGAATTTTCCGTTGGGTCGTAATTAAATGATTACGCCTAGCGAAATCACTTTTCATGTCTCTAATGAATTAATTCTAAATTAATTGGTTCACCCGAATTAAAATCTAATTTTAATTATGTGTCGAAACCAATTTCGTTTAATATATCGAATATATTAATTAATCGATTAATTCCAAATTAATCGTTCTCTCTCTTTAAATGATATTTTATCCCAGATAAAATATCTCTGAAATTAATCCCAGATTAATTTTCTCTCTCTTCTAATTAATCCCAGATTAATTTAGAGTGCGAGTCATACGTCATCGGTGAATCTTTGGGAAGCGACCCATGAGATCCCCAGATATGTTGGTAGTAAATTCGGTCGTCAGACTATCCGAACACATAAGTACCAAGTACTACGTTTATACTGATTTACAAGACAAGGTTGGCCTCTAGCAATGCGCCATGCCTTCCCAATTCTCTGGATATATCCTTACAGAAATAAATGATATATATCAGGCGTAGTATACATAGTATTGCGTATATCTGTCCAGTATCAGATGATCAAGTGCTAGGCCTGGGGCTGGAATTGTGTATGCCCCGTACGAAGCACATGTCGGATGTCTGGTGACTAGTCTCTATAATTGGATAAACCTGACCTTGTCATTTTAGCCCGATAGCTGAAGCATTTAAGAGAACTAGTCACGTATCCTACGTGACCATCATCTCCATATGACTGGAGTGACACTTCCATCTTGACATCACACCCAACACACTATGATTCTCAATATACCCAGCATTGGCGTACACAGAACCTGTTAAAGCCCTGGATGACCGCAACCAAAGTATATTGATTGTCGCAAGTATTAGCGGTGCAAGTCTCAGGTTAAAACCAAATACACCTACCCTGATTTCGGACTTCCAAAGACACATAGTCATACTACCAATGGAATTCCGAGGGGTCTACCCAGAGCGAAGCTGTTTCCCATACCATCGGTAAAACACAACCTCCTATTACACTTGCATGAGTATCATATACCCAAATATATGAGAACTATGTTGTTGTGCCCTCACAATGCATACAAGTGTAATACTAGTATTTTTCGTATTTATCGATGTCCAATCTCGATAATACTCTGACTAGGGATATTAATGATTTATCCTACGTGGACTGATACTATCTCATATCATTCTCCATCCAGGAACAAATCACAAGGACCTCTCATCATTTATATATCTAGGTGATCTAATCACAAATGATAAGAGTGCAATCTCCTTTGTCACATAGTTAATTTGTGCAACAACACCATGATATCTACAAATAGTAACGCTATGGTCATAATTGTCTAAAAAAAAAGTTTCGTCATAATCAACCCCCTCTTTATGGATAAAACCTTGGCCACTAGCCTAGCCTTGAAGGTTGTACCTTCCCATCTGCTCCCCTCTTCTTCTTATAAATCAACTTATAACCTATGGGTTTCACCCCATCAGGTTGGTCTACGGGTTCCCAGACTGAGTTGGAGTACATAGACTTCATCTCTAGGTTCATGGCTTTGAGCCATTCCTCTTTATCAGAATCATCCATTGCATTATGATAGGTCAATGGATCATCTATACCATCACTGGATGCGACAACTTGTGCCTCTCTAACTCCAAGATAGCGATAAGGCTATCGTACAACCCTCTCATTACGTCTAGGTGGTAGATCGTTCTGATGAGCTTCCATCTGACGATCAGATGTCGAAGGTGCTATGTATTTATCAACTGTCATTGATGATGGTGTGCTGGTCGAACCAGCAAGTAACTCCTCGAGTAACACTTTACTTCAAGGTTTGAACTCCCTCATATAATCCTCTTCTAGAAACATAGCATTTGTCGATACAAATATTTTGTTATCATCATGACTATAGAAAAATCCACCCCCTAGTCTCCTTAGGATAGCCTACAAATAGACACACCTTTGAACGTGGCTCCAACTTTGTAGTCTTATTCTTCAACACATTTGTTGGACACCCCTATATGCGGAAATGTCGTAAACTAGTTTTATGACCTCTCCACAACTCTAAGGGAGTCTTAGTAACAGACTTAGATGGAAATACATTAAAGATATGCATTGCAGTTTGTAACGCATATCCCCAGAACGAACTAGGTAGTAAGCTATAACTAAACATAGATCCCATCATGTCTAGTCGGGTTCGATTTCTCAATTTTGCAACACCATTTTGCTGTGGTGTTCCAGGTGCTGTGAGTTGGGATAGTATCCCATGCTCAACTAAGAATTCCTCAAAATCTCTGTCAATGTATTCTCCACCACGATCTGATCGTAGAGTTTTGATTGTTTTACCTAACTGGTTCTCAACCTCAGCACGATACTCTTCGAACTTTTCAAAAGTATCTGAATTCTGCTTCATTAGGTAAACATACCCATATCTAGAATAATCGTCAATGAATGTGACAAAGTATTCATAACCACCTTGGTCTCTTACATTCATAGGTCCGTAAATGTCTGAATGTATTAGCTCAACTAGTTGATTGGCTCTTATACCTTTTCCAGTAAAAGGTCTCTTGGTAATTTTTCCTTCTAAACATGATTCACAGACTGGTAAAGTTTTGAGCTTTAACTGGTTTAAGGTTCCGTTCATTATTAATCTGTTTATCCGGTTAAGGTTGATATGACCAAGTCTAAGATGCCACAGATATGTGTCATCGTGAGAAATCTTTTTCCATTTTGTTTTAGGTTTCTCAACTTTAAACATTTCAGCGTTGAGTATTGACCTTTGTGTTAACGGTCTTAACACATACAAGTAATTTTCTGAGTTTCTTGTGTATATGGTTAATCCATTTCTACCAATAATAACTAAATTGATATTAAAAGAAATTGAATAACCATCATCCAAAAGTTTAGAAACAGAAATCAAATTCCTGTGAAAACCAGGAATGAATAACACAGTGTTCAAATTTAAATAACTATTATTTGTAAAATTTAAACTGGAAACTCCCACTACTCTTGCAGAAACGACATCCTTTGTCTCGACCCTCATGGTGTAGTTGTTGGGTTAGTCTAAGCTTCCCAAGATCATTTCAAGCATATAAAATACATGTGAATACAATCAAAGGAGGTGCGGAATACTCACAATGATCGGTTGACTTGATGCGGTGATGAACAAAAACTCATTTTCTGCCTATTGTCAAGCTCGGCAGTCCACTGATTTCCCTCTCCAAGATTCGGCCATGTGTGGTCTTCATCTTCCTCCAAGCTCCAAGCTTTGGTTGATGGTGATTCCAAGCTCATGAAGTGAGTTCCCTATCACCTTTGTATGGACTAATTTGAGTGCTAGCTCTTGATGATTTTGCCACAAAATCACCACTGGTTTCCCTTCACTTTCTCGGCATTTCTTGACAGAAAACAGAAGGTGCAAAACCGTGTGACAGAGAAGAAGGTTTTGGCTCCAAACCGTGAGCTAAAGAGAGAGAGTGTTGTGTGAGTTGTTAGAAGAAAAGTGTATCTAATACACAAAATATTAAATTCAAAATTCAATTACAAAAAGTCAAATATCAATTAAAAATTGATAAATTTCTTTCAAGCTTTGAAAAGCTTTTCCAACAACTCACATCAAGTCACATCAATCAATCAATCAAATGACAAGTAGTCACATCACTCAAAGTGACTAATGATGTGACGCTTGAAGTGACTAGCGATTTGACGCTTGATTTGACTTGCGTGCCGCACTCGAATTCGAAATGCGAATGCGCTCGCAAACAATCCAGGGCTCGGGTTCGCTAATTCCAAATTAACGAATTTTCCGTTGCGACGTAATTAAATGATTATGCCTAGCAAAATCACTATTCACATCGCTAACGAATTAATTCTAAATTAACTCGTTTGCCCGAATTAAAATCCGATTTTAATTCCGCGTAGAAATATAATCTCGTATAATATATCGAATATATTATTTTTATCGATTAATTCCAAATTAATCGTTATCTCTCTTTTATGGATATTTTATCCCAGATAAAATATCTCCGCAATTAATCACAGATTAATTTTCTCTATCATCTAATTAATCCCAATTAATTAAAGTGCGAGTAATACATCATTGGTGAATCTTAGAGAAGCGACCCATGAGATCCCCGGATATGTTGGCAGCAAATTCGGTCGTCGGACTATCCGAACACTTAAGTACCAAGTACTATGTTTTATCGATTTACAAGGCAAGATTGGCTTCTAGCAAAGCGCCATGCCTACCCAATTCTCCAGAAATATGCTTACAGGAATAAGCGATCTATATCAGGCGTAATATATGTAGTATTGCGTATGTCGATCCAGTATCGGATGATCACGTGCTAGGCCTGGGGCTGGAATTGTGTCTGCCCTATACGAAGCACATGTCGGATGTCTGGTAACTAGTCTCTATAATCGGATAAACCTGACATTGTCATTTTATCCCGATGACTGCAGTACATAAGAGTACTAGTACCATATCCTACGTGACCATAATCTCCATATGACTGGAGTTACACTTCCGTCTTGACATCACACCCAACATACTACGATTCTCGATATACCCAGAAGAGGCGTACACAGAAACCGGTTAAAGCCCTGGACAACCAAACCCAAAGTATATTAATTGTCGCAAGTATTAGCGGGCAAAAGGCAAAATCATTATAGTCTTGTGGGAAGATAAAGGACATATCCCAAAATGTCTTCCTAAATTGTGGCAAACGGGATCGCGGAAGCGTGACTGCCGTTTGGAAAAAGCAGACATAAAGGAAATGAAGACGAACAAGGATCCGACTTCAAATATGTTTGTCAACATTATGTTCACTACTAGTATTAAAATTAGATTTTAAATACTTAGTGTGGTACATAATATATACTGATGTTCAGAATCTGCTTTGAGCAGGATACTGACTTCAGTTGAGATTTATCTGCGAATAGGAAACAGGACGAAAGTAGCTGTTTTAACCGTAGATACCTAAGTTTAGGAACTACCTTCGGGTATGTACCTAAAATTTGGAAACTGTTATAATGTAACTAGTTTGACTAGAGACATTATCTTTATATTAGTGTTTAATCCGTTGCGGATTTACCTTTATATTCTAGAACACTAAAGTGTTTCATTATATAAAGATTATATTGAGATAAACACATTGGATGTGAATAACAGAATTTATATTCTGAATATAAATAAATCTCAAACATATAAAATGACAAACAAATAGCTCAAACTAATTTGATCAGGAGAAACTAATTGTGGCATTGTTGTCTGGGACACAATTAAACAAGAATCGTATATCCACACTTTTGAAGAGTGGGTACTCGGACTGATTTGACTCCATTCAAATAAAGTCAACGAATCTAGTTTATTAGGCAATGTGCCTATAACACATTTACTTGGTAAAAGTGCAACTGCCACCTATCCGTTAGCCATAGTTCATAGTGAAGCAAGTGGGCCCATATCTACCCAGGCTAGATGTGGATATGAATATTTCGTGACCTATACGCATGTGGCATCGCGTTATGGTTATAAGTTTCTTTTGAAGAACACAAATCGGAAACGTTTATAATATCGACACGAAATACACAAACAGATCGGCTAAAGTATTAAACCGTCATGGTAAGACCATAATGGAAATTACTTAAGCAATAAGTTTCTAATATACTTGAAAGAGTATGGTATTCTTTCAAATGAGGACTCCTCCTAGAACACGTCAGTTTGACGGTGTGTCCGAACTGAGTAACCGAATCTTGTTGGAAATGATAAGGTTAATCATGAGTCGCTCTGAGCTACCATTTGCTTCAACGGATAAGCTTTAAACAGTGCAAGAACTTATTTAGAATAAGGTTCCATTAAAGTCTGTTTGACAGATATCATATTAGATATGAAGGGAAAAGAAACCGGTTTCTCATTCTTGAACATTTGGGTATGCTAGGAATATGTTTGGATGGTACCAAACTAAAACCCAAATTGGATAAGTGCCAAATTGTAGGTTATCCTAGGGATACCATAAGTATTGTACTTATACATCTCACAAGAGAAGAATTAGATTTTTGCTCACCATGCGGTTTTCCTGAGAGGAATACCGATATGCAGTGGTAAGTGAGAGGATAGTAAAACTCGATGAAAATCGGAGTAATACTATTCCTGGCACCGATCCTTAATGGAACATAAATAGTTCATCAAGGATGAAACTATTACCATTAATTTTCATATACACAAGAACCGCGTATGTCAGAGAGAGTCAGAAAACAACCTGGGGTATGGGTTTCTGATCTCACCTCTTAAAGATGTTTATCTTATTGAGGTATACCAAATGACTACGTATGAGGAAGTGATACAAGGTATCGACTCCCTATTATGGCAAAGTGCCATGAGTCCGAAATGGATTCCATGTATATCAACTATGTTTTGATACTAGTTGATGTACCGCAAGGCATTGTGCCTATTGGTACTATAAGTCTTCAAGGAAGACGTACATGGATGGAAACATACCAACGTATAAAGCTAGGCTTTTAGCGAAAAGGTATTGTTATCAACATTGTGTTGACTTCGATTCAACCTTTTACCTGTTGCCACGGTAAATCCATTTGGATAATGCTTGCTAATGCTGCATGTTTCATTGATGAAATATGTCAGCTGTACGGAAAATCGCTTTCCTGAAAAGGAAACCTTTTGGAGGATGTTTACAACATTCTGTCGATTTTGTCGTACCTTAACTAGCGAACAAGGTTTGCAGGTTGTTCGATCCATGTTTGGATTGAAGCAAGCATAGGTTCTTGGAATTTTCGTTTTGATGTAATCATAATAGTTTATGATTTAATTCAAAACGAAATGATTCTTGTTTATATAAGGAGGTTAGTGGGAGCGCGCTGAAAGTGGATTTCCTATAAATAATGATAACATGTCATTTCTTGGAAATGATATTCCCATAATAACTATCGGTGAAACTTGGCTTTCGATAAAACTCTCCGTGGAATCGTACATTGAAAAATGTACGCTACCTAGTGTCTCATACGCTTTGAGCATATAGATTCACAAACAGGCCAATCCAAGTGATAGTCACTGGATTGATATTTAAGAACATCTGTTAGTATCTTAGAGAACTAATGATGCTGTTTTAATCTATGGAGATGGACAAACTTGAAGTGACTGGGATCACTGTAGCAAGTTTCCCAAACCGATAAGAGGACTAAAAGTCACAAACGGTACTATAAAGTTTGAATAACGGTACAGTGAGCTGGAAATCTTCCAAGCAAGATACTAAGACTGAATAAACAACAATTTCTAGGTCAAGCGGTCGGATTTCAAATCTTCTGGTTCGTCTCATGTAGTGTCTAAGAACCTGAAACACAAGTAAACCAAAATAATAAATGAAAACAAATTAGACATAAGTAAAAGTATCTAACCCCAAAATTAATAGTGAAAGATAAAGAAGTCCCCGGTAACAGTGCCAAAAACTTGATCGGTGGTAAACACACAAGTTACACAAGCGCACATATCGCTCAAGTAGTATAAAATGTATTGATCCCAAGAGGACTTAATACCTTAGCTATTAATTTATGACGTTAAATGTTTACGAGTTTCTAATAGATTGATTGTTGATTGGATGGTGATTTTTGTCTGGAAACAAGTAAATAAAACAGTGCGAAAGTAAATTAAAGGAAAAATCGATATTAAGAAACTATCTAGGGTTGTGAATCCTTCCAATATCTTTTAAAGATGAAGTGATTATCTCATGAATGTGTAATATATTGGTTTATTAACTTGGAACACAAAATTATGTAACAGCCTCTTCCGATTGTCAGATGCAAACACCCAATATAACCCAATTAATCATATTCCTATGTTAACCAAGTTACCTGAATTCATTAAGATTAAGTTCCAATTATGGCTACCCCCGCCCGACATGTATATTCCTATCATGTAAGGAAATTTATTAAGGGTTATCTATCCTTAAGTGAGATCGTGAGCTATTGAGTCTAAGGCTGAAACCTAAAATCTCTTTTCCAAGTTCATTTTAAGTTTACCAAATCAATCTTATTAATGGCAAGTTAACAAGAAGCATTAAGACTAAGGCTCAATAAATAAACCTTTATATTACCCAAAACATAAAATTACCACTTATGAACCAGTGATATTGAAATTCATCACAACCCTAGATATGGGGTTTAATTACCACTCATATCTAAGAATAATAAAGACATAAATAAAATAAATGACATAAAGTAAAAGCTGTAAATTAAATAGATAAATTAACAATAAAAGAAAAGTTGGGGGTTAGAGGATCCACTTTTATTACTTATAATTTAGATATCTCCCTTATTATAATATATAACTTTGCATGACATTACCAACCGACTATATAGGCGATATCTTGATTAAGTCAAATTTATGATTAATTCCAACCGACCATAAAGGCGGTAGCCAATTTAGTCGTGTTAAAATCAATTTAATTAAGTCCAACCGACCATAAGGCGGTATCCCATTAAGTAAGGTTTTAAAATAAAATAGTTTATTATATTATAATTAAGGGAGATTAATCTAAATTTAGTAATAAAATTTACCCTTCACCTCACAGAGGGGAGTTACCTCCTCATACTGAAATATAAATAAAGACTGAAAATAAATAAATAAGAACTATTACGTAAAAAAATTAAATACAAAAAGCTGTAAATAACAAACATATACAATCTTCTTAGTATTCTTAAGGAAATCCCAGAAGAGGGTATGAAATTTACAAATTAAGGCTTGGGTATTTATAGGAAAAAATTCTGCCTTCACCAATTCTCCACAATTTTCTCCACCAAACATGTCAGGCCACCAATCCTCCCCAAATTGAAAGAATGTTTGGTGGAAGGTTGAACAATTTTCCATTTTGTTTTTTTATTTTTTTTTTGTTTTGAAAATGACTTTGTAATAATTGGCATAAACACACTTACAGATATTTATATCAATTTAGTCTGCAAACGTCTGAATTCGAAATAATTATGAACTTCAAAGTTTATAATATAGTTTGAGTCTTCTTTTAATCGGAACTTGAATAATAACCTCAATATCCATAGTTGGAGTAGAAAGTTATGGCCAAAATAACAAAAATACGTAAGATTGAAATTTCCGAAATTGTTACTTTGTTAAAAGCGCCATACTGTTGGGGTTGGTAAAAATTATCTAAGGTCCCAAGATCAAACAAGACATGAAAACATGCGTGAATACACCAACGAAGATAGCGGAATACTTACATTGATCGGTTATGTCGATTTGAAGACGAATCATGCCAAAAACGCACTGCCTTTGTAAGCCCACTGCAGCAGTCCATGCTCACTGTCTTGGCAGTTTCGGGTCTCAAAACGAAGCTCCAAACTCCGTCGGATGAATCCCGCCTCATGGGTGAACCTCCCTACCACCTTCGCAAGACTCGTAGTGTGCTAGCACTTGAATTTCCACCATGAAAACCACTCTTGCTTCCCTAAAGTCCACGCCAAAACTGGTTCAAACCAGTGAACAATGTTCCTTTTGGGCGTGAGAGAAGAGAAAATTGAGAGAGAAGAAGTTTGTATTAAGTTAAAATGATTTACCAAAAATCAATTTATATTTATGCCATAATTTTCATTAAATTAATAATAAAATTATGACACAAAACATGCAATGGCTTAGAGTGTCAAACACTCAAACTCCATGCAATGACATTGAGTGCAATGTACACAATCTACATGCAAAGCATTAGAATGACATGTGTCATGTGGGCCCCACACGTTTCCAAATGAAAGTGGGCCCACGTGCACTCACGCGTTCGGGTTCGATATTTCCGAAATACCGAGCTTACGTCGCGACGTAAATTCAATCGAATAATTGCGGCTAGCGAAATTATTATTTACGTCGCTAACGAATTAATTCTAAATTAACTCGTTTGCCCGAATTAAAATCTAATTTTAATTCCGCGTCGAAATCTAATTTCGTCTAATATATCGAATATATTAATACATCGATTAATTCCGAATTAATCGTTCTCTCTCTTTTACGACATTTTATCCCGGATAAAATATCTCCGTTATTAATCCTAGATTAATTTTCTCTCTCTTCTATATAATCCCAGATTATTCAAGAGTGCGAGTTGTGCGTCATCGGTGGATTATCGGGAAGCGACCCATGAGATCCCCGGATAATCTGGCAGTAAATACGGTCGTCGGAGTATCCGAATCACGTACGTACCAAGTACTACGTTCTACCGATTACCGAGAGACAAGGTCGACTCCTAGCAAAGCACCAAGTCTACCCAATTCTCCGGACATATCCATTTAAGAATATTAAGATCTGTATCAAGCGTAGTATACTAATGTATTGTGCATATCGGCCCAGTATCGGATAGTCACGTGCTAGGGCTGGGGCTGGATAAGTGTCTGCCCCGTCCGAAACACATATCGGATGTCTGGTAACTAGTCTCTATAATCGGATATTCATGACCTGGTCATAATATCACGATTGGATGCGCATCACTTAAGAGCACTAATACCGTATCCTGCGTGACATCATCTCCATTATGACTGGAGTGACACTTCCGTCTTGACATCACATCCAATACACTACGATTCTCAATATAACCCGGCATTGGCGTACACAGAACCGGTTAAGTCCTAGACGACCTCAACTAAAGTATATCGATTGTCGTAAGCATTAGCGATGTAAGTCTCAGGTTAAGACTATACACACCTACCTTGATTTCGGCCTCCCATAGACACATAGTCATAATACCAATGGGATTCCGAGGGGTCTATCCAGAGCGAAGCTGTTTCCCGTACCATCGGTGAAACACGACCTCCTATCGCACTTGCATAAGTATCCAATACTTATATATATGAGAACTATGTCGTTGTGCCCTCACAACGCGCACAAGTGCAATACTAGCCTATTCCGCATTATCGATGTCCAGTCTCGATAATACTACGGCTAGGGATATTTAATGATTAATCCTTCGTGGACTGATACTGTCTCATATCATCTCAATCCAGGAACTAATCATAGGGACCTCTCTTCATTTATATATCTATGGTGATCTAATCACAAATGATGAGAGTGCAATTTCCTTGTTACATAGTTAATTTGCTACAACAACACAATGATCTGTGCAAATAGTGACGCTATGGGTCATATTATCCAACAATCTCCCACTTGGCACATAGCCAGTCACTCAGTGTCCTACACACCGAACTATGTAAGGTTCGCTCAAATTGCTGAGGAAAGGTTTTCGTCAGCGGATTTGTTCGATTATCGTCTGACGCGATTTATACGATCATCACATCGCCACGATGTATGATCCGAACGAATCAGATGATATAGAAGTATATATCTGGATCGTCGATGAGACCTTTAATTCCTTAGCTTGTGCTGACGCCTAGCTCAGCTGCTAACAGAACTATATCTAATCTAATTAGATTTATTATCGACCAAATGGCTTCTATTGCTGCCTCAGCTGCAGCAATAATCCGCATTTGTTGTTTATTCGGCAACAGTTATCTTGCTCGGAAGATTTCCAGCTCACTGTCCCGTTATTCAAACTTTATAGTACCGCAGTATTTAATCGTTTGGAAACTTGCTGCAGTGATCCCAGTCACTTCAAGTTCTCCTTCTCCATAGTAAAAGATAGCATCTTTAGTTCTCAGAGATACTAACAGATGTTCTTAACTTCAATCCAGTGACTATCACTTGGATTGACCCGATTGTGACTCCATATGCTCGAAGCGTATGAGACACCAATACAAGTACATTTTAAATGTACAATTTCCCAGAGAGTGTTAACAACTCCAAATCTATCCCAGTAGATCTTTATTCCTTGAATAAAGGTTGTTACTCCCCAGAATTCTACGGAGAATTTCTATGAAAGAATATCTATGAAAGCCAAGCTTTCACCAATTGCTTTATGGGAATTTCACTGTCAGTGCGCTCCCACTAACCTCCTTATATACACAAGAATTATTTCGTTTTGAGTCAAATCATAAACCATTATGATTATTTCAAAACGACAGTTCCAAGAACCTTATGCTTGCATCAATCCAAACATGGATCGAATAACCCGCAAACCTGTTTGTCGGTTATACAAAATCGTCAGGATGTTGTAAACATCCTCCAAAAGGTTTCCTTTTCAGGAAAGCGATTTTGATTTGTAACTGACATATTTCATAAATGAAATATACAGTTATCAACAAGCATCTTCAAAATGGATTTACCATGGCAACAGGTAAAAGGTTGAACCGTTATTAACACAATGTTGATAACGATACCTTTCCGTCAAAAGCCTAGCTTTGTACGTTGGTATGTTGCCTTCCATGTATGTCTTCCTTGAAGACTTTAATGTACCATAGGCACAATGCCTTGTGGTACAACAACTAGTATCCAAAATAGTTGTTATACATGGAATCCATTTCGGACTCATGGCACTTTGCCATAACAGGGAGTCGATACCTCGTATCACTTCCTCATAACGTAGTCGGATGGTACACCTCCATAAGATTGACATCTTTATGAGGTTAGATCAGAAACCCATACCCTAGGTTGTTTTCTGACTCTATCCGATCTACTAGTTTCTTGTGTATTTGAAGATTAATGGTATAGTTTCATCATAGATGAACTTTTGTGTTCCATTAAGGACTTCGTGCCTTGAACAGTATTACTCCGATTTTCATCGAGTATCACTATCCTCCCACTGACCACTGCATATCGGTATTCCTCTCAGGAAAACCGCATGGTGAGCAACAATCACATTGTTCTCATGTGGGATTTATAAGTACTATACTTAAGGTTTCCCTTAGGATAACCTATATTGGCACTTATCCAATTTGGGTCCTTAGTTTGGTATCATCCAAACGCTATGCCTGGCATACCCAAATTATCAGGAATGAGAAACCTCGTTTCTTCCCTGTTCATATCCTATATGATATCTGTCAAACAGATTTATATGGAACCTTATTCTAAATAAGTTTTGCACTGTTAATACATATCCTGTTGAAGGAAATAGTAGCTCAGAGCGACTCGTGATAAACCTTATCATGTCCAACAAAATTCGGTTTTAGTTCGGACACACCGTCTAACTGACGTGTCTCGGAGGAGTCCTCACATGAAAGAACACCGTACTCTTTCATTTATATATGAAACTTACTGCTTAAGTATTTTCCATTTCGGTCTTACCGTGGCGGAATAACACTATAGCCGATCTGTTTGTTTTCTTCGTGTCGAAACTCAAAAGTTTCCGATCTGTGTTCTTCAAAAGAAACACATAACCACAACGTGATGCACATCCGTTAAGGTCACGAAATATTCATGTTCACATCTAGCCTAGCTAGATATGGGCCCACTTACTTCACCATGAATAGGGCTAACAGATCGGTGGCCCTTTTACTATTACCAAGTAAATAGTATTTTAGGTATTTAACCTAATAAACTAGATTCGTAGACCTTATTTGAATAGTCAAATCAGTCCTAGTACCCACTCTTCAAAAGTGTGGATATACGAGTCTTGTTTAATTGTGTCCTAGACAACAATGCCACAAATAAGTCTCTATTGATCAAATCAATTTGAGCTATTTATTTGTCATTTTATATGTTTGAGATTTTATTATATTCAAAATATAAATTCTGTTATTTACATCCAATGTATTTATCTCAGTATCATCTTTATATAATGAAACACTTTAGTGTTCTAGAATATAAAGGTTTTATCCGCATCGGATTAAACACTGATATAGAGATAATGTCTCTAGTCAAACTAGTTACATTATAACATTTCCTAATTTAAGTACATACCCAAAGGGTAGTTCCTAAACTTAGGTATCTACGGTCGAAACAGCGACTTTCGTCCCGTTTCCAATTCGCAGAGAAATCTCGGCTTGAAGCCAGTATCCAGCTCACAGCGGATTCTGAACGTCAATACATATATGATTATGTACCACACTAAGTATTTAAAATCCAATTTCAATACTAGTAGTAAACATAACTTTGACAAATATTTTTAAAGTTAGAGCCTCGCCCTATCTTTAATTCCTTCGTGTCTTCCATATCCAAATGGTAGTCACTTTGGGATATGTCAATTATCTTTTCAATATTTCACAAACCTTTGGCCAAGCCTTGGGTTTTAGAATATCGAAATGATGTGCACCTTGTGCTACATGCCCAATTGCAAACTTTGACTTTTCTCCACTAGAATAGTCAATTAATTGCAACTTAATACTTTTAAAATCTAAAGATAGATTTATTATAAGTATATTAATTAAGCACTAAAGTCATCATCACATAATCTTCCAAAGACTTTATGCTCTACTATTTGCTTAATAATGGGCTTAGTCATAATAAGTTATTTTATCAAATAAATTAACCTATTATTAATTCCCAATTGAAAATTAAATCATTTAAAGCATTTAATCCAATGATTATATATTTTAAATATTCAACTTTTCAATTCTTTCTTGATTTCAATAGTCCAACTATTTAATCAATTTAATAAGGTACTATTTATTATAATGATTACAATAATCCAATTATTTAATCAACTATAATTTTAATATTGATTACTATAATCTAATTATAAAATCAACTATCATTTTAATTCAATTATATTGATTACTATAATCCAATTATAAAATCAACTATATATTGAATGAGTTTTGTATATAGTCCAACTATATATATTTTAAAACAACATAAAATATTAGTCCAACTAATACTTTTAATAATATGACGAGTAAAATAAAATGAGCGTGTTTAGCGAGTATTCGAACGAATGTTGCAAATTCAATACTTGCCTCCCACTATTTTTCGTCGAGCCTCTAACCCTCTGTCGAGTACTCGGGAAACCGTGTTTCCTAGTGGGCTAGGATCCCGTTAAATATCACACAATCTTGACTTTGGCCAACAAATTGTATGATAATTAACTAGGTAGATCTCGAAGATCAATTGGATCTCATCCAACTCCTAGATCCAGTAGGTGGACATCCAAGTCCCAAACATATATCTTATATATGCCTATACATCGAATGTATACCCTAACCTTTTTCCTCTGAATCAACTAGGCCTTGGCTTTGGCACAACAAACCTAGTGATCCCAGTCAAGCGCGGACCCATTGACATGGAAGCTTCGTAATCAATGTCAATGGACAAGAAGTGGTCTTGACTTTGGCCAACAACCACAACTTGGACACGACACCGATATGGAACAAAGCCTCGTGATTAAAACACATCTTTGACGGACAAGGGCTTGACTTTGGCCAACAACCCCTGCCAATCTCGGATCTTGAGTAAGAATCACTCAATGGAAGGAAAATAAACGCTTGATTTAACGAGGGTTTTTCGCGTGCAAATTGGCTACCAATTTAATTATCTTTGTTAAGGTCTCATCATCATACACCCTTAAACATGCATTCTAAATACATAATAAAGCGAGTATGAAAATAATATAATGATATGCGGATGGATACTTAACACATTGATCCTAGATCAAATCTCTCCCTTTCTCACTCAAGCTAGCACTTGTACTACTTCTACCCGTTACACTACACTTCTAAAGAAACCTCATATACATAGAGGGGAATAGGTGAGAAGAGAATACAAAGAGAAAGAAGGTGATAAGGCTGGACACGCAGGTCCAATTTAATAAATCGAATTTATTACAACAATTTCTAAAATTGCCCACCCTAATATCCATCCGATATACATTATTCATTCAACACAACCACGTATTCACACACATAAGCATGCTATCAATCAATCTAATCAAATTAATTAATCTGATAATTAAGTGATCATCCAATGTTCAAACAACGATTTGATTTTGTTCGAGTCAAACTCGTTTTTGCGAATAAGTACTTAAAGTACGAATTCATGAATTAAATTAAACTACATCATTAAATCTAATTTAACATGTATTTAATACTAATTCACTATTCAATTCCAAATTAAATATTACACTTTTATTTAATAAACCTTTTACGATTTAAATTCCAAATCTAATCGTAAACGCGTCTCAAAGACCGATTAACGTCCAACGTCAATTCAATTAAAGTCCAATGGGCTTTTGATTGATTTCTTAAGGCGTGGACTTTTGGTCAACTCGGGTCAAACCGATAACCAAAGTCCAATCCGGGATTTACCCCATAAGCCCATAAATCAATCTTGGCCCATTAGGCCCAATTGAACATTAAAGGTTCATTAAGTCGCATTTGGGCTTTATGGTCAAGGTTTTGGGCCCAATTGGATCCAATCCATTTGGCCTAAACCAAACTTGATAAATCAAGCCCAATAGGCCCAAATACAACATTTAATCCAATTTCCAAAATTAGGCCCAAATAATTAAATTCAAAAAATCCAATTTCCCAATTTAATTACCAAAGTGTATTACATGATCAATCAACTAAATCAACATTTCTAAAACACCATATTAGTCCAATTAATCATGCTTGATTCATTATCATATGTCCAACACACAAATTGAAAATCAAACCCATCTACATGCTTAAAGGTCTCGGCCAAGGGAGTGATTTCATGTCCAATTCGGTTTCAATCCAATTAATCCGCATTCGACATTAATACATATCCCAAATTTTCCAATACATCCAATTATCAAAATCAAAATTTACCAAGACATTAGGGCATTATCACATTCGGCCAACTCAAAGATTTTGGGGTTTTTTTCCAATTCGAAATCCAATCCAATCCGATTCAAATTAACATCAACCTAATCGATTCTAACTCATCAAATGAATTAAAAAACAAAAAATCCAAGATCCCAAAATTGCATATACATTCGGCCAAGGTGAATAAATTGGGGAAAATTATTCCAAATCAATTTTCATCAAATTAGTCCAACCAAAATGAATTAAACATGTTAAGCATACTCAAACAAGCAATTTATTCAAATCATGCTCAACAACATTTACCACCAATTTTAAGCCCTACATTTTCATGCTTGCAACATTAGCTCATGATGCCATTGTTGGTAATTATCTAAGGTCCCAAGATCAAACAAGACATGAAAACATGCGTGAATACACCACAATGAAGATAGCGGAATACTTACATTGATCGGTTATGTCGATTTGAAGACGAATCATGCCCAAAACGCACTGCCTTTGTAAGCCGACTGCAGCAGTCCATGCTCACTGTCTTGGCAGTTTCGGGTCTCAAAACGAAGCTCCAAACTCCGTCGGATGAATCCCGCCTCATGGGTCGAACCTCCCTACCACCTTCGCAAGACTCGTAGTGTGCTAGCACTTGAATTTTCCACCATGAAAATCCACTCTTTGCTTCCCTAAAGTCCACGCCAAAATTAGTTCCAAACCAGTGACAATTCCTTCTTTTTTTGGGCGTGAGAGAGGAGAAAAATGAGAGAGAAGAAGTTTGTATTAAGTTAAAATGATTTACCAAAAATCAATTTATATTTATGCCATAATTTTCATTAAATTAATAATAAAATTATGACACATAACATGCAATGGCTTAGAGTGTCAAACACTCAAACTTCATGCAATGACATTGAGTGCAATGTACACAATCTACATGCAAGCATTAGATTGACATGTGTCATGTGGGCCCCACACGTTTCCAATGAAAGTGGGCCCACGTGCACTCACGCGTTCGGGTTCGATATTTCCGAAATACCGAGCTTACGTCGCGACGTTAATTCAATCGAATAATTGCGCCTACCGAAATTATTATTTACGTCGCTAACGAATTAATTCTAAATTAACTCGTTTGCCCGAATTAAAATCTTTTTAATTCCGCGTCGAAATCTAATTTCGTCTAATATATCGAATATATTAATACATCGATTAATTCCGAATTAATCGTTCTCTCTCTTTAGACGACATTTTATCCCGGATAAAATATCTCCGTTATTAATCCTAGATTAATTTTCTCTCTCTTCTAGTATAATCCCAGATTATTCAAGAGTGCGAGTTGTGCGTCATCGGTGGATTATCGGGAAGCGACCCATGAGATCCCCGGATAATCTGGCAGTAATACGGTCGTCGGAGTATCCGAATCACGTACGTACCAAGTACTACGTTCTACCGATTTACGAGACAAGGTCGACTCCTAGCAAAGCACCAAGTCTACCCAATTCTCCGGACATATCCATTTAAGAATATTAGATCTGTATCAAGCGTAGTATACTAATGTATTGTGTATATCGGCCCAGTATCGGATAGTCACGTGCTAGGGCTGGGGCTGGATAAGTGTCTGCCCCGTCCGAAACACATATCGGATGTCTGGTAACTAGTCTCTATAATCGGATATTCATGACCTGGTCATAATATCACGATTGGATGCGCATCACTTAAGAGCACTAATACCGTATCCTGCGTGACATCATCTCCACTATGACTGGAGTGATACTTCCGTCTTGACATCACATCCAATACACTACGATTCTCAATATACCCGCATTGGCGTACACAGAACCGGTTACAGTCCTAGACGACCTCAACTAAAGTATATCGATTGTCGTAAGCATTAGCGATGTAAGTCTCAGGTTAAGACTATACACACCTACCTTGATTTCGGCCTCCCATAGACACATCGTCATAATACCAATGGGATTCCGAGGGGTCTATCCAGAGCGAAGCTGTTTCCCGTACCATCGGTGAAACACGACCTCCTATCGCACTTGCATAAGTATCCAATACTTATATATATGAGAACTATGTCGTTGTGCCCTCACAACGCGCACAAGTGCAATACTAGCCTATTCCGCATTATCGATGTCCAGTCTCGATAATACTACGGCTAGGGATATTTAATGATTAATCCTTCGTGGACTGATACTGTCTCATATCATCTCAATCCAGGAACTAATATAGGGACCTCTCTTCATTTATATATCTATGGTGATCTAATCACAAATGACGAGAGTGCAATTTCCTTGTTACATAGTTAATTTGCCACAGCAACACAATGTTCTGTGAAATAGTGACGCTATGGGTCATATTATCCAACAATTACAAGTTTCCAACCACCAAAATCCAAATATCAAGTCCAATTTTTGCTCTTTTTGTTCCATATTTAGTCCTAATTGATTCCTTTGAGTCCCAAAACTTATTTATCACAAACACACAAACACATCAAAACATTCATAAAACTGGAGAAACCATACAAAATATTAGGTTAAAGGGGCGGTAAATTGTGATCATTTTCCGCTCATTCAATCGCATCATGATGGGGGAATAAGTCAGAGCCTCATCCCACCTAGGAGCAGCCACATGAGTCTTCTCACACCAACATCATCTTATATCATGTAGGTCAAGTCCGACCAATAACCCATTAAGCCAGGAATACCACCGGAATGAGGAATTGATGAAGAATTGAAGAAGCTATAAGAAAAACACCCTACTAAGAAGAATGCGGGTCAGACTCGTCTAGAAGAAAAGGAGCCCAAAGCCACCATAGCCTTCATCTCCACCTCCTCATCCCCAGCCTTAATAGGCTAGCGCACTCGAGGTGCCTTGCGGAGTTCATCTACACAAGAAAACCACCTCAGCAAGAGAAATACAGATAAAAGAAGTATTCGGATATATGAATATGACAATGTATACCTGGGTTGCCTGACGCGGCTCAGTCAGAGGAAGGGACCCAATGAGGGCAGTGCGGGCCCACTGCCAGTAGTCTCCATCAACAAGGAAAATATCAGTAGGAAAACCATGCCAGACCGCCACGAGGTCCTTTCTTTTGATATTAAGATTGAAGATCATGGAAATTGAGGAGAAATAGGAACTCTATGGGCCTGGGACCAAGTTCATGGGACTCGAAGGAATCCACCATGGATGCATCCCAGCGGGACAAGCCGGGAAACACAACCTCCTCCTTGGAGATCGAAAAAAGTCATGCCAGGATGCTGAACTCATATGTTCAGGTCTGCAAAAATTAGGGTCAACAACCAGTTACCCTAGAAAATGAAAAAGGGAATAAAATTTAAGACAAGTACTTCAACCAGGTATCCAAAGCCTTGGAGATAGGAATTGCACTGGTGTAGAAGCAAAGCGGGGTTTACCGCTATGCCTATGATACTCGGCGACCATGACACTATTGGGCTCGCAGCCCGTAGAGAGTATGGATTAGTCCATGGGGGACTAAACATGAGAATAAATTAGTCGCCACCCAGTGTGAACTGGGAAAGATTTAAGGCCGCACTCACCCCTCGCAAGGGAAGACCTCAAACCGTTTGGTTCAGAATGGTCCCTTACTTATGTCAGTATAATGGACGGGTTCACACAATGGTATTGCAAAGTCTTAATGCAATTCATACATAAAAGTGAATAAAAATGTAATAATATACCCAACCAAAATAATAATCAGAATAACGTAGTTCTAAAAGCATATTAAATTAAGAAATACGAGATGCGATAACGAAAATTATAATAAACAATCAAAAGCAGGAAAAGTGTCAATAAATAAATAGAAAACAAAAAAAAAGGTTAATAATGCATATATGAATATTTCCCGAGTGGCAGATGAAGTTGTATCCCAGTACAAACCGTACTATCGTCCATTCAGATTCGGCTACCGAATTTACGTATGAGTTTCCATTTGATATACCGCAAGGGATAATAACATACATAATCATCAATGCAATGTAAACAGACATGAAAAATAAACATGAAAACATACAACAATGCATATACGTATAATCATCAACATGAAAAAAAATAAACAAAATAAAGGTGAAATAATAAAACAACAATAAAAGTGAATAAATATATAAAACGGATAAATAATGAAATACCACAAAAAGGATAAATAACGTATTTCACATCCAGCCAATCATGCTGCGTCCAGGACTATAAAATAAATATGGTAAGGGTGCCCTCAGGTCTTACCTTTTAAGTTGCTTTCTCGGAAGTGCGTTAGGCCGTCGCCGGAAGGATTGAAGCTTGGTTTCAAGGTTTGGTTTGGTTTATGGTTGCTGGTTCACTGTTTCTGGTTGCTGGTTTGCTATTTTTGGTTGCTGGTTCGCTATTTATGGCTGTTTCGGTGGTTTGTTGTTTTTTATTTCGATTGTTTGATGTTGTTTCGGTGGTTGTTTTTGTTGGAGTTCTCTAAGGTCCAAGGATCAATTATCAAGTAATGAAAACAAGTGTGAATAACAACGAGGGAGTTGCGAAATACTCACATTGATCGGTTGAGCGACGCGGGAGGCAACAAAAATTCCATTTTCTGCTCCTTGTGCATTCGGCAGTGAGCTTCTGGACTACTCCATTTTCGTCCATCAATCTTCAAGAATCCAAGCTTCAAGCTTCGTCAAATGATTCCCGGCTCATTGGTGGAGACTTCCCTATCACCTTCGCATGATCCCGGAATGTTCTAGCACTCTTGATTTTGCCACAAAATCATGACCTTTGCCTTCCCATTGCTCTCGATTTTCTGTGCAGAAAATAGAAGCATGAACTGCCCACCATGGGCGTGAGAGGAGAGAAGAGATGAGAGTGAGAGAGATGGTGTTGGTTGGTCAGAAAAGTGTATCAAATACACTTAATCAATTTCCAAAATTAATTAATTGATTTTATCTTTCCAAAAGTCAAGCCATTAAAGCCAACCACCAACATCAATCAATCAATCCATCAATCAATCAAATCAAGTGACAAGTTGTCACATCACTTAAAGTGACTAATGATTTGACGCTTGATGCGACTAGCAATTTGACGCTTGATTTGACTTGCGTGCCGCGCTCGAATTCAAAATGCGAATGCGCTCGCAAACAATCTCGGGCTCGGGTTCGCTAATTCCAAATTAACAAATTTTCCATTGTGACGTAATTAAATGATTATGCCTAGGGAAATCACTATTCACATCGCTAACGAATTAATTCTAAATTAACTCGTTCGCCCGAATTAAAATCCAATTTCAATTCCGCGTCGAAATCCAATTTCGTTTAATATATCGAATATATTAATTTATCGATTAATTCCAAATTAATTGTTATCTCTTTTAAATGATATTTTATCCCAGATTAATTTTCTCTCTCATCTTATTAATCCCAGATTAATTAAAGGTGCGAGTCATACGTCATCGGTGAATCTTTGGGAAGCGACCCATGAGATCCCCGGATATGTTGGCAGTAAATACCGTGTTGGACTATCCGAACACGTACGTACCAAGTATGACGTTTTACCGATTTACAAGACAAGGTTGGCTTCTAGCAAAGCGCCATGCCTACCCAATTCTCCAGAAATATGCTTACAGGAATAAGCGATCTATATCAGGCGTAGTATACGTAGTATTGTTTATGTCGATCCAGTATTGGAAGATCACGTGCTAGGCTTGGGGCTGGAATTGTGTCTGCCCCGTACGAAGCACATGTCAGATGTCTGGCAACTAGTCTCTATAATCGGATATACATGACCTAGTCATAATATCCCGATAGCTGCAGCATTTAAGAGAACCAGTCCCGTATCCTACGTGACCATCATCTCCACTATGACTAGAGTGATACTTCCGTCGTGACATCACGCCCAACACACTACGATTCTCGATATACCCAGAAGAGGCTTACACAGAAACCGGTTAAAGCCATGGACGACCAAAACCAAAGTATATTGATTGTCGTAAGTATTAGCGGTGCAAGTCTCAGGTTAAGACCAAATACACCTACCCTGATTTCGGACTTCCATAGACACATAGTCATACTACCAATGGAATTCTGAGGGGGTCTATCCAGAGCGAAGCTATTTCCCGTACCATCGGTAAAACACAACCTCCTATTACACTTGCATGAGTATCCTATAGCCAAATATATGAGAATTATGATTTATGCCCTCATAACGCGGACAAGTGTAATACTAGTCTTTTACGTATTTATCGATGCCCAATCTCTATAATACTCTGACTATGGATATTTAATGATTTATCCTTCGTAGACTGATACTGTCTCATATCATTCTCAATCCAGGAACAAATCATAGTGACCTCCTATCATTTATATATCTTGGTGATCTAATCACAAATGATAAGAGAGCAATCTCCTTTGTCACATAGTTAATTTGTACAACAACACCATGATCTGTACAAATAGTGACGCTATGGGTCATAATTGTCCAATAGTTTTTTGCTACAGTTTTTGGTTGTTTTTGGCTGGTTCTGGTTTACTATTTCTGGTTGTTTTTCGGTGGTTTTGGTTGGCTGTTTTAGTTGTTTTTTTTTTTGTGGTTCTGGTTTGCTATTTTGGTGTTGTTTTTTGGTGGTTCTTGGTTGCTGTTTTTGGTTGCTATTTTGGGTTGTTTTTTACTGCCGTTTTTTTTTTTATTTTCTCGACTATTTCTAGTTGTCTCTCGATTTTTACTGGTTGTTTTGTTTTGGTTTTTCGGTGATTCTGTAGGGTTTTTCCTTCATTTTTTTTATGTTTTTCTTTTTCTGTTTCAGTTTTTGGTTGCTTTCAGTGATTGTCTTCTGTTTTATATTTTTTGGTTATTTTCTGTGATTGGCCTAAAGAAGAAGAAAATTGACTTCTAGGCTTGCCGCCAAAGAAGAAGAAAAAGAGCCATAGGTTGTCGTTCAAGGTCCTCCAAAAAGAAGAAAATACTCTCATTTTTATAATGATTTGAATGGATCTCTAAAAAGGGAAACAAATCATGGAAATTTGGGGGATATATTCTCAAATTATTTTGGTAATACAATCTCATAAATTTTGTGATGATGATATCTCAAATCTTGTTAAATTGTTAAGGATGGGATCCCAAAATCTCATTGAATTGGAAAGTGATTTGATGAGAGGATTGCCATGGATTGCATGGGCTTTGGGCGTGCATGGTGGGTCATAGGCCATGTGGAAGGGCTGCATGGTGGGTCTGAGGCTAAGGTTTCAAGTAGAAACTGACTGAGCGAATTCGAGGCTGGCTAGTGAGTCTGAATCCGATGAGGTGCTAATTTTGGAGGTTTTCCTTCCTTTCGGCATTCATTTTTCGCAACTTTTGAAACTTTTCATACGAGGCTCATAATCGGGCTTATGCAAGAATATAATGTCTACAACTGGCAATATTTGTGTTGTCTCCGATAGATGGTAGTTTTGCCTCCATACAAGGTTAGGGATCCCCAGTTAAACTCTCGGACCGTGTTTAGGTCTAGGAGAGGAGGAAGAAGACATAAGTCAACGTAGGTGGCTGCGTCAACAAATGGAGTACAACCAAAGGCATACAAGATGAAGGAGCGAACGAGCTAGTCAATCTCTCATCCAAAAGTCAAAGAAAGCCTCTGCTAGTATGTCAAATAAATCTGGGGAATGAATCCCAACAGTCCGCGTTTGTAATCTATCTGAAGGATGGGAAAGTAAATACTACAGTCAAATTTGATGTAATGGCTATCAATCGGGATGCCCGTCAGATAAATATAGTCTTCGGAAGATGGAAGTGTTGGAGTTTAATCAAGTCCACAAGATCACAAACAATGCATAAAAATCACATATGAACACATCAAAGGAGGTGGCGGAATCAACTCACATTGAATTTCGGTTTTGATGTTTGAAGAACAAGGTGCGATTTTTGAGCTCCCTCCAAGCTCGGCAATGGCTTCCTTTGACAGTGGGCTGTGCGGTTTTGGGCGTGTAGATCTCCACCATTTTCGGCCATTGAAGACCACCATTGAAGCTCCAAGCTTCAAGCTTCCTTGCTCAAGAAGATGCTTCCCTATCACCTATGTATAACCCATGTGTGTGTGCTAGCACCATCCTTCTTCATTTGCTTCTCAAAATCGGTCTAACCAGAAAAAATTGAGAAGAAATCGGCACCATGCCGTGAAGAATGAGAAGAAAAAAGAGAGGGAAGAGAAAAGTTTGGCTCCCAAAAAATGTTACCAAAACCGTGTACAGTTCTTTTTGTGGAGAGAGAATAAAAAGCTTTTGTATATATCTCTTATTAATATTTTACCAAGTAAATAAAATAAGAATATATACTCAACTTTAATTCAAAGC
>SKCR01006130.1:0-25403 GCA_019454045.1 Zanthoxylum bungeanum | reverse complement strand
CATAATGTCTAACAGATTTTACTTGGTAAAATGAAATAAAAAATATATATATTAAAATCTTTTTCTCTCTCTCACATGCAGGCATACGCGGTTTCTCTCTTCCCTCTCTTTCTCTCCCTCATCTCACGGCTTCACTGCCGTTCTTTTTCATTTTTTTCTGGTTCACCGAGAAAATGGAGATGCATGGAAGATGATAAGTGCTAGCACACCTTGAGTAATACATAGGTGATAGGGAAGTGTCTTCATGAGCTTGGAAAGCTTGAAGCTTGGAGCTTCAATGGAGTCTTGCATGGCCGAAAATGGTGTGAGTCCAAACCAGTCCAAACCGCACAGCCCACTGTCAGGAAAGCCATTGCCGAGCTTGGAGGGAGCTTAAAATCGAACCTTGTTCTTCATTCATCAAAACCGAAATTCAATGTGAGTATATTCCGCACCTCCTTTGATGTGTTCATATGCGGTTTTTATGCATGATTTGTTGATCCTTGGGACCTTGATTGAACTCTTACAATGGTATCTAGAGCTATTGTTGCATGAAAACCGAATTAGGGTTCTTGAGCAAATTTGGGGCTTGTGGTACAATGCCTTGTGGTACAACAACTAGTATCCAAACATAGTTGTTATACATGGAATCCATTTCGGACTCATGGCACTTTGCCATAACAGGGAGTCAATACCTCGTATTACTTCCTCATAACGTAGTCGGATGGTACACCTCCATAAGATTGACATCTTTATGAGGTTAGATCAGAAACCCATACCCTAGGTTGTTTTCTGACTCTATCCGATCTACTAGTTTCTTGTGTATTTGAAGATTAATGGTATAGTTTCATCATAGATGAACTGTTTGTGTTCCATTACGGACTTCGTGCCTAGAAGAGTATCACTCCGATTTTTCATCGAGTATCACTACCTCCCACTAACCACTACATATCGGTATTCCTCTCAGGAAAACCGCATGGTGAGCAACAATTACATCGTTCTCTTGTGGGATTTATAAGTACTATATTTAAGGTTTCCCTTAGGATAACTTATATTGGCACTTATCCAATTTGGGTCCTTAGTTTGGTATCATCCAAACGCTATGCCTCGCATACCCAAATTATCAGGAATGAGAAACCTCGTTTCTTCCCTGTTCATATCCTATATGATATCTGTCAAACAGATTTATATAGAACCTTATTCTAAATAAGTTTTGCACTGTTAATACATATCTTATCATGTCCAACAAAATTCGGTTTTAGTTCAGACACACCGTCTAACAGACGTGTCTCGGGAGGAGTCCTCTCATGAAAGAACACCGTACACTTTCATTTATATTGAAACTTACTGCTTAAGTATTTTCCATTTCGGTCTTACCGTGGCGGAATAACACTATAGCCGATCCGTTTGTTTTCTTCGTGTCGAAACTTCAAAAGTTTCCGATCTGTGTTCTTCAAAAGAAACACATAACCACAACGTGATGCTACATCCGTTAAGGTCACGAATATTCATGTTCACATCTAGCCTAGCTAGATATGGGCCCACTTAATTCACCATGAATAGGGCTAACAGATCGGTGGCCCTTTACTATTACCAAGTAAATAGTATTTTAGGTATTTAACCTATAAAAACTAGATTCGTAGACCTTATTTGAATAGTCAAATCAGTCCTAGTACCCACTCTTAAAAGGTGTGGATATACAAGTCTTGTTTAATTGTGTCCTAGACAACAATGCCACAAATAAGTCTCCATTGATCAAATCAATTTAGCTATTTATTTGTCATTTTATATGTTTGAGATTTTATTATATTCAAAATATAAATTCTGTTATTTACATCCAATGTATTTATCTCAGTATCATCTTTATATAATGAAACACTTTAGTGTCTAGA
Organism: Zanthoxylum bungeanum; assembly: GCA_019454045.1. Classification (NCBI taxonomy): domain Eukaryota; kingdom Viridiplantae; phylum Streptophyta; class Magnoliopsida; order Sapindales; family Rutaceae; genus Zanthoxylum; species Zanthoxylum bungeanum. The sequence goes on along the minus strand of SKCR01006130.1, from coordinate 23,532 downwards.
ATATAAAGGTTTTATCCGCATCGGATTAAACACTGATATAGAGATAATGTCTCTAGTCAAACTAGTTACATTATAACATTTCCTAATTTAAGTACATACCCAAAGGGTAGTTCCTAAACTTAGGTATCTACGGTCGTCGAAACAGCGACTTTCGTCCCGTTTCCAATTCGCAGAGAAATCTCGGCTTGAAGCCAGTATCCAGCTCACAGCGGATTCTGAACGTCAATACATATATATATTATGTACCACACTAAGTATTTAAATCCAATTTCAATACTAGTAGTAACATAACTTCGACAAATATTTTTAAAGTTAGAGCCTCGCCCTATCTTTAATTCCTTCGTGTCTTCCATATCCAAATTGTAGTCACTTTGGGATATGTCAATTATCTTTTCAATATTTCACAAACCTTTGGCCAAGCCTGGGTTTTAGAATATCGAAATGATATGCACCTTGTGCTACATGCCCAATTGCAAACTTTGACTTTTCTCCACTAGAATAGTCAATTAATTGCAACTTTAATACTTTTAAATCTAAAGATAGATTTATTATAAGTATATTAATTAAGCACTAAAGTCATCATCACATAAATCTTCAAAGACTTTATGCTCTACTATTTGCTTAATAATGGGCTTAGTCATAATAAGTATTTTATCAAATAAATTAACCTATTATTAATTCCCAATTGAAAATTAAATCATTTAAAGCATTTAATCCAATGATTATATATTTTAAATATTCAACTTTTCAATTCTTTCTTGATTTCAATAGTCCAACTATTTAATCAATTTAATAAGGTACTATTTATTATAATGATTACAATAATCTAATTATTTAATCAACTATAATTTTAATATTGATTACTATAATCCCTTTATAAAATCAACTATCATTTAATTCAATTATATTGATTACTATAATCCAATTACAAAATCAACTATATATTGAATGAGTTTGTATATAGTCCAACTATATATATAATTTAAAACAACATAAAATATTAGTCCAACTAATACTTTTAATAAATATGACGAGAGTAAAATAAAATGAGCGTGTTTAGCGAGTATTCGAACGAATGTTGCAAATTCAATACTTGCCTCCCACTATTTTTCGTCGAGCCTCTAACCCTCCGTCGAGTACTCGGGAAACCGTTTCCTAGTGGGCTAGGATCCGTTAAATATCACACAATCTTGACTTTGGCCAACAAATTGTATGATATTAACTAGGTAGATCTCGAAGATCAATTGGATCTCATCCAACTCCTAGATCCAGTAGGTGGACATCCAAGTCCCAAACATATATCTTATATATGCCTATACATCGAATGTTATACCCTAACATTTTTCCTCTAAATCAACTAGGCCTTGGCTTTGGCACAACAAACCTAGTGATCCCAGTCAAGCGCGGACCCATTGACATGGAAGCTTCTTAATCAATGTCAATGGACAAGAAGTGGTCTTGACTTTGGCCAACAAACCACAACTTGGACACGACACCGATATGGAACAAGCCTCGTGATTAAACACATCTTTGACGGACAAGGGCTTGACTTTGGCCAACAACCCCTGCCAATCTCGGATCTTGAGTAAGAATCACTCAATGGAAGGAAAATAAACGCTTGATATTTAACGAGGGTTTTTCGCGTGCAAATTGGCTACCAATTTAATTATCTTTGTTAGGTCTCATCATCATACACCCTTAAACATGCATTCTAAATACATAAAAAAGCGAGTATGAAATAAAATAATAATGATATGCGGATGGATACTCAACACATTGATCCTAGATCAAATCTCTCCCTTTCTCACTCAAGCTAGCACTTGTACAACTTCTACCCGTTACACTACACTTCTAAAGAAACCTCATATACATAGAGGGAATAGGTGAAAAGAGAATACAAAGAGAAAGAAGGTGATAAGGCTGGACACGCAGGTCCAATTTAATAAATCGATATATTACAACAATTTCTAAAATTGCCCACCCGACTAATATCCATCCGATATACATTATTCATTCAACACAACCACGTATTCACAACGTAAGCATGCTATCAATCAATCTAATCAAATTAATTAATCTGATAATTAAGTGATCATCCAATGTTCAAACAACGATTTGATTTTGTTCGAGTCAAACTCTTTTTGCGAATAAGTACTTAAAGTACGAATTCATGAATTAAATTAAACTACATCATTCAATCTAATTTAACATGTATTTAATACTAATTCACTATTCAATTCCAAATTAAATATTACACTTTTATTTAATAAACCTTTTACGATTTAAATTCCAAATCTAATCGTAACGCGTCTCGAAGACCGATTAACGTCCAACGTCAATTCAATTAAAGTCCAATGGGCTTTTGATTGATTTCTTAGGCGTGGACTTTTGGTCAACTCGGGTCAACCGATAACCAAAGTTCAATCCGGGATTTACCCCATAAGCCCATAAATCAATCTTGGCCCATAGGCCCAATTGAACATTAAAGGTTCATTAGCCGCAATTGGGCTTTATGGTTAGGTTTTGGGCCCAATTGGATCCAATCCACTTGGCCTAAACCAAACTTGATAAATCAAGCCAAAAGGCCCAATTACAACAATAAATTCTAATTTCCAAAATTAGGCCCAATTAATTAAATCCAAAAATCCAATTTTCACAATTTAATTACCAAAAGTGCATTATATGATTAATCAACTAAATCAACATTTCCAAAACACTAAATTAGTCCATTAATCATACTTAATTCATTATTACATGTCAAACACACATAATGAAAAATCAAACCCATATTACATGCTTCTAAGTTCTCGGCCAAGGGAGTGATTTCATGTCCAATTCGGTTTCAATCCAATATCCCGAATGATTTCCAATACATCCAATTATCAAAATCAAAATTACCAAGACATTCAATAGGGCTATACATTCGGCCAAGGTGAAGGAAATTGGGGATTTTTGTTCAATTCAAAATTCAATCAAATTGACTTCAAATTAACATCATCCTATATCATTATAACTCATCCAATGAATTTAAAATGAAAAATTCCAAGAACTCCAAGACTCCTACACATTCGGCCAACATGAATAAATTGGGGAAAATTATTCCAAATCAATTTTCAACAAATTGGTCCAACCAAAATGCAATCAAACATGTTATAAGCATACTTAAACAATCAATTTATTCAAATCATGCTCAACAAACATTTACCCAAATTTTAAACCCTACAAATTTCATGCTTGCAACATTAGCTCATGATGCCATTGTTGGTTTATTCTAAGGTCCCATGATCAAACAAGACATGAAATAATGCGTGAATACATCAACGGAGGTAGCGGAATACTCACATTGATCCGTTATGTCGATTTGAAGACGAATCAAGGCCAAAAAACGTACTGCCTTGCTCACGCCACTGCAACAACCAGTCCATGCTCACTGTCTTGGCAGTTTCGGGTCTCAAAACGAAGCTCCAAACTCCATCGGATGAGTCCCGCCTCATGGTCGAACCTCCCTACCACCTTCGCAAGACTTGTAAGTGTGCTAGCACTGATTTCTCACCATGATAAACCACTCTTGGTTCCTCCCTTTGTGTCACGTTTTTCTGGTTCAAAACCAGTCCCCATTTCAAGCTGGGCGTGAGAGAAGAGAAAATGAGAGAGAAGAAGTTTTGTGTTAAGTTAAAATGATTTACCAAAAATCAATTTATATTTATGCCATAATTTTCATTAAATTAATAATAAAATTATGACACATAACATGCAATGGCTTAGAGTGTCAAACACTCAAACTCCATGCAATGACATTGAGTGCAATGTACACAATCTACATGCAAAGCATTAGAATGACATGTGTCATGTGGCCCCACACGTTTCCAAATGAAAGTGGGCCCACGTGCACTCACGCGTTCGGGTTCGATATTTCTGAAATACCGAGCTTACGTCGCGACGTTAATTCAATCGAATTTAAATAAATAATTGCGCCTACCGAAATTATTATTTACGTCGCTAACGAATTAATTCTAAATTAACTCGTTTGCCCGAATTAAAATCTAATTTTAATCCGCGTCGAAATCTAATTCGTCTAATATATCGAATATTAATACAATCGATTAATTCCGAATTAATCGTTCTCTCTCTTTAGACGACATTTTATCCCGGATAAAATATCTCCGTTATTAATCCTAGATTAATTTTCTCTCTCTTCTATATAATCCCAGATTATTCAAGAGTGCGAGTTGTGCGTCATCGGTGGATTATCGGGAAGCGACCCATGAGATCCCCGGATAAGTTGGCAGTAAATACGGTCGTCGGAGTATCCGAATCACGTACGTACCAGTACTACGTTCTACCGATTTACGAGACAAGGTCGACTCCTAGCAAAGCACCAAGTCTTCCCAAGTTCTCCGGACATATTCATTAAAGAATATCTAGATCTGTATCAAGCGTAGTATACAATTGTATTGTGCATATCGGCCCAGTATCGGATAATCACGTGCTAGGGCTTGGGGCTGGATAAGTGTCTGCCCCGTCCGAAACACATATCGGATGTCTGGTAACTAGTCTCTATAATCGGATATTCATGACCTGGTCATAATATCACGATTGGACGCGCATCACTTAGAGCACTAATACCGTATCCTGCGTGACATCATCTCCATTATGACTGGAGTGACACTTCCGTCTTGACATCACATCCAATACACTACGATTCTCAATATACCCGGCATTGGCGTACACAGAACCGGTTAGAGTCCTAGACGACCTCAACTAAAGTATATCGATTGTCGTAAGCATTAGCGATGTAAGTCTCAGGTTAAGACTATACACACCTACCTTGATTTCGGCCTCCCATAGACACATATTCATAATACCAATGGGATTCCGAAGGGTCTATCCAGAGCGAAGCTGTTTCCCGTACCATCGGTGAAACACGACCTCCTATCACACTTGCACAAGTATCCAATACTTATATATATGAGAACTATGCCGTTGTGCCCTCACAACGCGCACAAGTGCAATACTAGCCTATTCCGCATTATCGATGTCCAGTCTCGATAATACTACGGCTAGGGATATTTAATGATTAATCCTTCGTGGACTGATACTGTCTTATATCATCTCAATCCAGGAACTAATCATAGGGACCTCTCTTCATTTATATATCTAAGGTGATCTAATCACAAATGATGAGAGTGCAATTTCCTTATTACATAGTTAATTTGCTACAACAACACAATGATCTGTGCAAATAGTGACGCTATGGGTCATATTATCCAACATGATGGTCATTGTGTTGCAGTTAAGAACATCCTTAAATATCTTAGATGAACTAAGGATGCTTTCTTAATCTATGGAGATAGGGAACTTGAGGTAACATGGTTTTCCGATGTAAGTTTCCAAATCGATAAAAACAACTGTAAGTCATAATCCGGGTATATATTTTATTTGAACAACGGAGTAGTGAGCTGGAAATCTTCCAAGCAAGAGATTGTTGCCGATTCAACAACAGAAGCAGAATATATCACTGCAGTTGAGGCAGTAAATGAGGCAGTTTGGATCTGTAAATTCCTAATTGGTTTAGGAGTAGTTCCTTTAGCAGCTAAGCCCGTTCCTTTGTATTGTGAGAATAACGGGGCTATAGCGCAAGCTAATGAACCGCGGTCTCATCAACGATCCAAGCATGTACTTCAACGTTTCCATCTGATTCATGAGATCATACATCGTGGTGATGTGAATATCGAGAAGGTCGCAACTTTGTACAACAAAGCCCCACAAGCCCAATTACAACACAAAAGCCCAAATCCAATTTAAGGCCAATTAATTAAACACAAAAAAATTCCAATTCACGTTTAATTAACCAAAGTGCATTAACATAATTAATCACCCAATCATTATTTCCAAAACACAAATTAGGCTAATTAATCATGCTCATCTACATCAATTAGTGTCCAACACAAATTGATTAAAATCAAACCCATTACATGCTCATCATGTCTCGGCCAAGGGGAAATTATTTTGTCCAAATCAAATTCAATCCAATTAAATTCATTCAACACAAATCAATATTCCCAACACATTTCTAACTCATCCAATGAATCAAAAAATCAAAATCCCAAGACATTAAAATAGGGCATCAAATTCGGCCATGCCAAATTTTTTGGCAAATTTTTTCCAAACCAAAATTGATCAATTGATCCAATCAATCTCAAATTAAAACATATCTAAGCATACTAATTCATCTAATTTCATTAAACATGCTAAAATACAATTTGACCCAAATTTTTTTTTTAACTAAGCAATTTCATGCTCAACCTTTAGCTCTGATACCATTGTTGGCTAATTCTAAGGTCCCAAGATCATAAACAACCATGAAAATGAAGTGCGAATACATCAACAAAGTCGTGGAATACTCACATCGATCGGTTGAGCGACGTAGAGGCAAACGAGGCAACAAAAACGAACTGCTGTCCTCCTTCACTGGTTCGGCAGTGTGCAGTCCAAGCTCACGGGTTTGGCTCGGTTTTGGTCCTTCGTCAAACTCCAAGCTTCGTCTAATGGTTCCCGGCTCATGGGTGGACTTCCCTATCACCTTCGCATGTCTCGTAGTGTGCTAGCACTTGCGATTTTTGCCACAAAAATCCAACTCTAAGCCTCCCACTCTCTCAGTTTTTTCAGCTCAAAATCCAGAAAGTTTTTTTGCCTCATTTGGGCGTGAAATGAAAGAGAAGAAATGAGAGAGATTATTGTGTTTGGTTTCCAAATTTGTGTATTAGATACACTCATTTGAATTTCACAGCATTTCATGTGAATTTGGCTTTTAAAGTCAAACCATTAAAGCCTAACCACTAACATCATTCAATCACATCAATCACAACTTGTCAAGTCACATCACTCAAAGTGACAAGTGATTTGACGCTTGATGCGACTAGCGATTTGACGCTTGATTTGACGTGGCGCACTCGAATTCGAAATGCGAATGCGCTCGCAAATAATTTCGGGCTCGGGTTCGCTAATTCCAAATTAACGAATTTTCCGTTGCGTCGTAATTAAATGATTACGCCTAGCGAAATCACTATTCACATCGCTAACGAATTAATTCTAAATTAATTCGTTCGCCCGAATTAAAATCTAATTTTAATTCGTTCGCCTGAATTAAAATCTAATTTTAATTCTGTGTCGAAATCCAATTTCATTTAAAATATCAAATATATTAATTTCTTGATTAATTCCAAATTAACCATTATCTCTCTTTAATGATATTTTATCCCAGCTACAATATCTCCGCAATTAATCCAAATTAATTTTCTCTCTCATCTAATTAATCCCAGATTAATTTAGAGTGCGAGTTATACGTCATCGGTGAATCTTTGGGAAGCGACCCATGAGATCCCCGGATATGTTGGCAGTAAATTCGGTCGTCGGACTATCCGAACACGTACGTACCAAGTACGACGTTTATACCAATTTACAAGACAATGATGGCCTCTAGCAAAGCGCCATGCCTACCAATTCTCCGGAAATATCCTTACAGGAATAAAGGATCTATATCAAGCGTAGTATACCGTAGTATTGCGTATTTCTGTCCAGTATCGAATGATCACGTGCTAGGCCTGGGGCTGAAATTGTGTCTGCCCCGTACGAAGCAAATGTCGGATGTCTGATAACTAGTCTCTATAATCGGATATACATGACCTAGTCATAATATCCCGATACATGCGCAACATTTAAGAGAACCAGTCTCGTATCCTATGTGACCATCATCTCCATATGACTGGAGTGACACTTCCGTCTTGACATCACACCCAACACACTACGATTCTCAATATACGTAGTATTGGAGTACACAGAACCTGTTAAAGCCTTGGACGACCTCAACCAAAATATATTGATTATCAGAAGTATAAGCGGTGCAAGTCTCAGGTCAAGACCAAATACACCTACCCTGATTGCAGACTCCCATAGACACATAGTCATACTACCAATGGGATTTCGCGGGGTCTATCCAGAGCGAAGCTATTTCCCGTACCATCGGTGAAACACAACCTCCTATTACATTTGCATGAGTATCATATACCCAAATATATGAGAACTATGATGTTGTGCCCTCACAACGCGCACAAGTGTAATACTAGTCTTTTACGTATTTATCGATGTCCAATCTCGATAATACTCTGACTAGGGATATTTAATGATTTATCCTTCGTGGACTGATACTGTCTCATATCATTCTCCATCCAGGAACAAATCATAGGGACCTCTTATCATTTATATATCTAGGTGATCTAATCACAAATGATAAGAGTACAATCTCCTTTGTCACATAGTTAATTTGTACAACAACACCATGATCTGTACAAATAGTGACGCTATGGGTCATAATTGTCCAACAATGATATGGTCGGAAACAAAGAAAAAGTCTATACATTGAAAAGAAAAGAAAAATGGACCGCCTATTACTGATAAGCGTGAAGCTACCCATGGGCGAGTACTAGGACCACCATGAGGAGAAATGCTACCTTAAAGGGTAGGTGTGTCAAAAAATAAAAAGAGAAAAGAGAAAATGAAAAAAGAAAGAAAAAAGAATGAAAAGAAAGAAAAGAAAAAGACAAAAGAAAAAAGAAGAATACCATATCATGTTGAGTATGACGAAGTAATCACAGAATGTGATTAAGACATCCAGGTTGGTTAGACCCACTGATCCGATTCTCCGAAGGCGAAATCATCGAGTTAGCTTACTTAAGGAATAAGCTGTGAAAGAGCCTTGGCACACACACACTAGGAGACTAGTTCAGATCACTCATTCAGACAAGCGGATCTGAGTGTATTGAGTACTTTGAAGGTTCTCCGGTTTCGACGCGAAGCATCCGTTGAGGACGAAAATATGCTTAGCTATCAGGATTATCTCATGAGAGGCAATACAATATGTTGGAATGAACCATCACTCCATCAGCATCAGTTTTGGGGATGAGTCCCAGGGGCGAGGCCCACACCTGCATCCATATCAGTTTTTCCGGGTATGGCAGTCTGGGGGCGAGGCCCACACCAAAATCAGTATCATTTTTGCCAAGTATGGCACTCCGGGTATTGAGACACATCAATATCAGTATCAGTTTAGCGGAGAATGGCAATCCGAGAATGGAGAAGGGTTCGAGAATGAACAAGCCGAGAATGGCAATCCGAGAATGGAGCAGGGTTCAAGAATGAACAAGCCGAGAATGGTAATCCGAGAATGGAGCACGGTTCAAGAATGAACAAGCCGAGAATGACAATCCGAGAATGGAATAGAGTTCGAGAATGAACAAGCTGAGATTGGCAATCCGAGAATGGAGCAAGGTTCGAGAATGAACAAGCCGAGAATGGCACTCCAAGAATGGAACAGAGTTCCAGAATGAACAAGCCGAGAATGGAGCAAGGTTCGGGAATGAACAAGTCGAGAACGGCAATCCGAGAATGAAGCAATTTTCGGGAATGGACTACCTCACAATAACAGTTCGGGAACAAGACCCACAATCAGGAACAAGACATGCAATTCAATTTGGGAGCAAGACCCACAATCAGGAACAAGACCTTCAACTCAATTTGGGAACAAGACCCACAATCAGGAACAAGACCTGCAATTCAATTTGGGAATCAGGAACAAGACCTACAATTCAATTTGGGAACAAGACCAACAATCGGGAACAAGACCCACAATTCAGATCGAGAACAAGACCCACAAATCAGTTCAGGGAACAAGACCTCAACACAATTCAGATCGGGAATAAAACCCACAATCAATTCAGTTATGGGAAGAACCCCACATTCAACACAACTTGGGAATAAAGCCCACAATCAACTGTTCGGGAACAAGACCCACAATCAGAAACAAGACATACAACTCCATTTGGGAACAAGACCCACAATCGGGAACAAGACCTGCAACTCAATTTGGGAACAAGACCCTCAGCTCGCTTCGGGAATAAAACCCACTCGGTGGTTCGGGAACAAAACCCAGGGGTCACATCACCTCGCCATCAATCTCAACCCAATTCAGGGAACAAGACCCTCATCACAATTAAGGAACAAGACCCTCATCACAATTAAGGAACAAGACCATCCTCACAATTCGGGAATAAGACCCTCATCTCAACTCTGTAACGGTTCGGAAATGGACCACTATCACATCAGCGACACCTCGGGTATGTGGTTTAGCACACCAGGTACGACACTCCAGGTATGGAGACACAACCGCGACGCCTCGGGTATGGGGTTTAGCATGCAGGGTATGGCACAACCAAATCAACACAGTTCGAAGCAACATGCAAGTCAGGTGGCAGCTGGCGAGCCAGGTAAGTAAAAATGCATTGCACAAACTTTGATAGGATTTTCATTGTCACGCACTGCACAGATCCCATCAAAGTGGGGGCGACTGTAGGCACTGTATTTTTGCATATAAGTCCCGATGATGAGCCTCGTACAGAGGCACTACCTCTTATGTCATGGAAGTCGCGGGAAACGGACATCGGAAGGGAAAAGTCAAGAATTGACGTTTTGTTGGACTTTATTCGCTTGTTTAGCTTCAGGTTCACTCGTTGGACCTCCGTTTCAAAATTACCATTGGCTCAAAACCCAACAAAATCACACACCAAGGCCAAGAGACCAAAGCCCACGCCCTTTACACTCATTTACCTCTCCATTAACTATTCAAACAACCAAATTAACCCTCCACCATGCCTACCCCACGCATTTGACCTCCAATTTACCTTGCTTCTCATTTTCAACAAAGTTTTCCAAGCCATTAATGGCATCCCCTCTCTAAGTCAAAAGAAACCATAAATCACCCTCCATTTTCAACAAAGTAGCCAACCAATTAATAACCCTCCAACAACATTAGCCTACCCAATTAATGCACCTATTTTGCCTATGAAAACAACCTAAATCCTACCATCCTTCCCCTGGCACATAGACAACACAAGCACCCTCAAAACTCCTCTCCATTCACGCCTAAAGGTCCCCTAAAATCAACCCCTTAGCATCCACTCAAATCATTCCTTTCAGCAGCTTCTGACTCACGCCCAACAGCCCCTTGAAATAAGCCTTCCAAACACGCCAACACTGCCCCTGAAGTCACCCCCTTGTTCACGTCCAACAGCCCCATCAAAAACAGCCCTTGTTCACGTCCAATAACCCCCTTACAAACAGCCCCTACTCACGCCCATAGCCCCTCAAAGTCAGCCCTTGTTCACGCCCAGCAGCCCCCCTAAAACAGCCCCTGATAACATGCCAAAACACATCTGAAATACCCCCTCCATCCACGCCAAAACACACCAAAAACACCCCCCCTCAATCCCACATCGCCCAAGAAACGAGGCCCCTTGTTCATGCCCAAAGCACCAATTCACGCCACTTCCCCTTTAGTCCCACATCGCCCAAGAAACACCCATTCACGCTAATTGCACCTTCAAGCACTAAGCCCTCTCTCAACTCACGCAAGTAACACACGCCAAGAACAAGCAAGCAATAAGCCTTCTCAACCTCTCAGCTCTCACAAATAACCCTCAAACATACACAGTATCTTCACGCCAAGCGTCTTAACCGATTACCCTTATCTCTCTTCATTCGGTAGCCCCTGAAGCACGCCCACTGCCCTCCAGTCTAGCCCCACACACCAATTCAGCCCTTCATAACAGCTCCCTAACACGCCTGAAGACTCCCTCACTGCAGCCCCTTTAACACTCTCAAATTACCCTAGCGAACCAGCCTCTGAAACACATAAACACTGCCCCAAATCTGCCAGTGAACCACCGAAACTTCTGCCCAAAAACTGCCAGTAAATTAGCCCAAAAATTGCCTAGAAAACCCACGAACTGCAACCATAAAATCTGCCTAAATACCGTGAAACAGCAAGCCTAATACCGCAACCAGAAACACCGCAAAACTGAGTGAAAACAACAACCTGAATAGTGAAACAGCGAGGAAAAATGCCAAACCAGTGAACCAGAGGAGCTGCAGAGCATCAACCCTTCCGACGGTCATGTAACACGCTTTCGAAAGACGACAAAGAGGTTAGCCCTGAGGGCACCCATTTTATTTATTATCCTTTATTTTTAGTTATTCCATCACTTTATCTCGCATGAATATTGTGAATTAGTGTATGATGTGATTCCGGGTGAATGGAATATGTGTTCCCTCTTGTGGTATATTGGATGGAAACCCAGACATAAATTCCGTTGTCGAATCTGAATGGACGGTATTATGGTTTGCACTCGGGATACAATGCCCCGTACCACTTGAGAGATACACATATTTCATTTCATCCAAACTTGTATTTAAGCACGATTAGGCCGTTAGGAGGTTATTTTATTTTCAGTATGATTTAGCTTTGGTACGTTATTTTTTTTATGCATGATTTAGTCATTTACCTTTCGCAATAGGAATTTAATTTACATTATATTTAGATCGTTATTTATTCACCATGCTTATTGTGTGATATCATATGTTTGCCGCTATGAGAATTTACTTTTAAATCATACAAACTTACATTTAGGTTGTATATGAACTTAGATGCAGATTACTTTTGCAAATGTATGTTGAGTAGACTTGGTTAAAATTGTTCAAATCCATTCATTACAAATGACATAAGTAAGGGACCATTCTGAACCCAACGGTTTGAGGTATTCCCTTGCGAGGGGTGAGTGCGGCCTTAAATAGTTTCCTAGTTCACACTGGGTAGCGACTCTTTTATTCTCCGGTTTAGTCCCCCGCGTGCTACTCTGTACTCCCGACCGGGCCGCGAGCCTAGAACAGCGTCGCCGATTTATGTGTCCTACAGAGATCATGAGCTTTACACCACCAAGCCACGCCCATTGAGGACAATGAGACTAGATACACATTAATTAATAAATTACTTATTAATACATATAAACTAAATAATTTTTGTTTTTATTAAAGTAATGTTGACTTTTTATTATTTTACTTTACAAGTCTAAAACATGGATTAATATATTTTAATGTAATATATGACTAAATATTAATCATGTGTAAATCCTTTTTTTAAGCACTTTTAGCTAATTAAAATTTTTTTTTCCTTTCACCAAAATGGCATCCAACTAACGGCACTACCAAAATGGCATCCAAAATTCGATTCTATTGTGACCTGGACAGAACTAATTTTTTTGGGTTGTTAAAATATGTTTTTGAATGTATTGGATGTGTATTGGGCATTAGAATTATTACCGAAAATTATTTCTGAGAAAAAAACCCAAAAACAGTGGAAATCGGTATTACCGAGTGAAATTCGGGCTTATCGGATAAATATTGTCCAAAAAATGAAGTTATCACTGTTTTGGCAACCCATGGACTGACTGAATACTTTTGGGGTTGACTTGGGCAGTCCCGTGTGATTTTGACTGGTCGATTCAGTTGGAAACGTATTTTATGCTATTTAACGAAAAATCATTTCCATAACGTTTCGTAGTGTTTTCATAATATATTTATCATTATTTGATATCAATAAATATGTTTAGGTGAAATATGAATAATTATTGAAATAAGATATCAAATAATTTTTTTTTTAAAGTTTAAATTTTTATAATTATGATTTCACCCGAACCGCGCTTCCGCAGCGTATAACCCCAACAAGACATATATAAATATTATTGACTCTCATAATCAAAAATATATTTTGGATAATGATATTTATTTGTCATAATACCTCGGGACATACATATAAAATATGAATGTAAATATGTGTAGAAAATAAATACATTTCTTAAATAAATAATAAATTGTATTACAAAATATTTTGCCTTAAACCATGACTTCCACAACAGGTTTTAGAGCATACACTGTAACAAACTCCCGCTTGCACTAAAACCAGTTGTTATGATACCCAATGCCCGTCTTCTCAAGATGACACTCCATTTGTTATTGGCTCATTGGCTTTATGAGTGGATCAACTACATTGTCAGCTAAAGGTGTTTTCTGAACAACTATCTATCACAACGTGCCAAAGCTACGTTGACAGTATAGCCTTGATACACCTCTTGTGAATGTGCCAAAGCTGTCACAACGTGAAATGGTTAAGACCAAAATCAGGTGTCATAATGAGTGTGATTGACAATGAGTTGTCTACCCATGAATATACATAGGCGAGAACGTGCCAAGGTTTTGACCCACTATGAAATTTGATTAAATTATTGAATTCTCATTTTCGTTGGGGATTACAATATTACATAAAGTAGTGGGAGGAATTGCTGGGTTTAAAATCAATGACCTAAGCATTGAGTGATATTATGGAAATTGTCTGCTTTTGTTTTCCTTATTCTATCGTGTAGATATAATTAAACTTCTAATCCACTGCACACATATTTGATATATGTTTTCTGACTTCACTTCTGGTTGCAGGTTTCTAGAATAGTTTCTAGAATAGACTTCACTAGGATATTGTAATTAGATTTGTCTGAACCATTGAGAATTGTTGTTCCAATTTTCTTGGAAAATCAAGATGGTTATTAACTTAGTTGCTAAGTCATAGTAGATTATCTAAATAAATATCTAGTTTAGGATATAATCATGTAGAGAGAATTCTTTCTTGTGCAGTAAGGATTGACATGAATTGGTTCTTGTCTTAATAAACTTGACTGGTATTAAGAAAACCTCATTGGGTATTTATTTATCAGTCAATGATGGTTCTTGGTTTTGGTGACCTTCGAAGGTCAAGTGCCTAACACAGTTTGCTAACCAATTATTTACAATTATTGTGAATAGTTACAGGTATTCAAAAACAAAATTTACAAAACTAAAGAAATGATATTTGTGTAGTATGTAAAAAATATTGATTCTCACCAGACGACAACTGAAGGTATTGGATATCGAATCTCCCGCCTAGTTATTTAAAATATTATTTAATGATTGTTTTGATATTTGATACTAGAACTTTTGACTATTGGATAGTTTTTACATAAACAGTTGTTATATTTTTTTAATACAACTAGTATTGTCATTAACGTAGAGATAAACATTAAGAAATTTTTTTGATAATATAAATAATTTAGAACAGTGGTTTATGAAGTTTTTGTTAGGGTTGGTGCTCGGAGTGGCAATCCGATCATATTTATGTCTGATTCATGAATACGAGCATTCTATTTTCCATAATATTACTAATTTAATGGTAGAACCCTTGTCTTTTTTACACTTATTCGATCTAATTACGATTACATATCTGATTATGATTAGATCGAAACTAAATTTGGTTTAGTGATACGTGTATATTAGGCAAATACCCTATGATTTACAATATAGTGCGCAGTTACAGTACAACGTCATTTGTAATTGACATTGGGAAGCACAATATTAGATGTATATCCTTAAATAAAGTTTTTGGTCAAGATTTACTAACACGGGTTGGTTAGTAAAATCCACTGTGACGAGTACATGTCGTATATCATGACTTGGTTTGATGGTTTATCCCAATGAACCATGAGTCTCGGGAGACTCATACAGATATGTAGGTATTTATTTGATAAACACTAAATGACTCACATAAGATTTCCTAATAGATGGTACACCAATGTCATTAAGAATATTATCGAGTTGAGTAAGCATATTGGTCATTCGACTTGAGATACCACTATAGATATATGAGTTATCCTCCACACTTTGATGGTAGTCACGTCACCGATCTATTCATGATCAGACCTCCACATGTTCGTTGGGTGTGGACTGATGCTCATTATATCATATGCGTATCAAGAGAGGATCTGTCAGTCCTATTTATAGGGTATAGACATCCTACACGTGTTTACGATCTACTAAATCCATGGCTGTGGTATAACTTCAGAAATCATTTTCGAGTATTATTTAGAGATCATAATTGAAAGTCGGCTATATTATACCGAACAGATTTGACGTTCTCATCTATATCCCAGGTATAATATGGATAGCTTATGATAGATGGATTATACGTATGCAATGACCTCGACTTGCATAGTTTAGCGAGATTATCTGTGGTCATCATAATCCATGAGTGGGTGGATTATGGACACGAAATTGGAATTCGTAATGGATAAACCTAAACTAAGAGAGTCCCACAATACGAAGTGTACTCGTTCAGTACTTGGGCAACACGATATATATAATATAGATTATTCATAATACTTCATCGGATTAAGTGAGTTAATTCGAATCGCTTAATCGGTTAAACGATAACACATGCTTTAGGGGATTTTGGCTAATCGTAATTATTGTGCATTTATATTTTATACATAATACGGTTAGAAACACATTAATTATTCGTCAATTGAGATTTTAATACATGCCATAAATATATGTATTTGTTATTTATTGTAAACAAAAATACATATATAATAATAATTATATTAATTGATTAATTGATTATTTGGATATTTAATTGTTAAATACTTAAATGATTAATTAATAAACTTTTTTCATAAATGTTATGAAATTTGTCCAATTATTATTGGTTCACATGGCATGATTTTATTAAGATTTATGTGTGTGAATTATATTTGCTAATATAATTCTTATTTTTATTTAATTTGATTAAATTTTCAAAATCCCCAAAATACCCCTAAAAGTCTGTCAAGAGGAATTAAAAAGGGGAAAATTTTCTTTTTCATCTAAATTCCGCCATGGCCGGAGCTTCGAAAAAATGGGTCTCAAAATTTGGTTTGAAGAATCCAAGAAGAAATTAAGGAAAATCAAGAAAAAAAACTGAGGAAACAAGAGATTAAAGGTAATCTACTTTAAACCTAAGCTTGGAAATTTAGTTTCTTGTTTTGTGATGATCTAGAAAGGTTCTAGGGTTCATTTAATTCTGAAAAATTGGGGCTTTCGGTTGAGGATGGTGAATTGGAAGTGTTGATGCATGTGTGAAGTAGTTTTGGATGGAATTAGTGTAATTCGTGTCCAATTTAGTCATTTGATGACATGTTTCCATTCTAGAGTGTTATAACCACTCTTGTAATGCCTATAACTATTCTTGGGGGGGGTTCATGTGTGGTGAATTTGATTGGTGTTTTGATTAATTTGATTAATCTTGAAAAATTAGATTTAAAGCATGAAATATGGTAATTTCGGTTTCTGGATCAGTTCTGGAAAAACTGGAAATTTGTGATGAATTTGATGTCATATGAATGTATTGGATGTGTTTTGGGAGTTGGAACAATTGCCGGAAAGTGTTTCGGAGTTGAAATAAGTGAAAAATACGAAAAAATGGCGTTACTGGGTGACTTTTGAGCCAATCGGGTGACGGCTGTCCAAACAGTGAATTTTTCATTGTTCATGCAGCCCATGAACTGCCCTAACACTATTGGGGCTGACTTGGGTAGTCCCCATAAGTGTTAGGTGGTCGGTTCGGTCAAAAACATATTTTACGTCATTTTACGGAAAAATATTTTTCGTAAAAGTTTCACAATGTTTCTTTGCTATTTATGTCGTTATTTGATATCTAATAAATAAGTTTAGGTAAAATATGAATAAATTATTCATATTAGATATGAATAAATGTGAACCGGGACAAAGGTTTAAGGCCGCACTCACCCCTCGCAAGGGAAGACCTCAAACCGTTGTTCGGAATGGTCCCTTACTTATGTCACTTGTGATGATATGATTTGTGCAATAAACTAACCGAATCTACTCAACATATATGCTTAAGGGTAACCTATGTCTAATATGTATTTATCAAAATAACTTCTAATTTAAGCTTGCGTGCTTGGGAAGTAAGTCATTAAACGGTAAACACACAATAGCACACAACGAGCATGTTAACCCATTGAACTAAAATAAACAAATAACCATTTAAACATAACATAAACTAAACAAAATATCATGCGTAAAAATAACATAATCATGCTTGAATGATAAATAAATAATCTACTAATTACATCATGTTCAAATACAAGTTTGGATGAAACGAAATATGTGTCTCTTAGTGGTACGTGGCGTTGTATCCCGAGTACAAACTGCACTACCGTCCAGTCGGATTCGGCTATGGAATTTACGTCCGGGTTTCCATCCTATATACCACAAAAGAGAACACATATTCCGCTCATCCAACAATCACATCATGCTTCAAACGACTCTCATACGATAATATTTTAAAATAAACAAAATAAACGAAGGATAAAAAGGTAAAAAGGTGCCCTCAGGTCTAACCCCTTTTGTCGTCTCACGAAACGGTGTTACACGTCTGTTGGAAGGGTGAATGATCCGCAACTCTTTTGGTTCACTAACTCAACGTCTTTCCTCGCTGTTTTGCTGCTCGGGCTGCTGTTTTTAATCCGTTTCGCTGCTGTTTTGCTATTGCGTTTCAGCTCACTATTTTGGTAATTTAGGCTACTATTTTTATGGTTTTTTTGGACTGGTTTGGGCTGTTTTTTTAGGTGCAGTTTTGGGTTAATCCGGGGACTGTGAGTTGAGTGCGTGAACAAGGGACAATGAGCGTGAGTCAGCTAGGGTTTCTTTACGTGCATGGTGAATGGGCTGCTGGTTCTTGTGGTGGTTCCAGTGATGGTTTGATGTTTTGTCGAGGATGAGGGGGGATGATGTGAGGTTCTACGATCAGGGTGTAATGGTTCATGTGGGGGAGCTTCGTAGGTGTCAGCTTGGCTTCGTGTCTCACGTGGTCTGCATGAAGGGGCGTGAAGGGTTTGTTGATCTGCTGTGTGTAGCTCACGTTGGGTTTAATGGAAGGGCTGCTGGACGTGTGTATTTGGCTAGTGATGAGGGTGTGGAGAGAGTTGATTGAGTGGTGATTGATTATTGTTGTTTGCTGTCTGTCCGTGCGAGGTCGTGAGTCTAGGGTTTTTGTCTCGTGCCTATGCCATGTGAGTTCATTGTCGCGTGAAGCTTTGTGGCCTGTGATGAGCTGTTTTGTTTTGTTTAAGGTTAGGGTTTTGTCACGGTGGCTGTGTTGGATCTGGTTCCGTTAAGGGGTAGTTTCACGGCTTGTAAGTGGCGTGAGCTATTTGTGAGTTTAAGGTCTGTGGTCTGTGTGTGCCGTGAGTTTGTTTGAGTGCGTGGAGTTGGTGTGTAAGTGTTCAGGGTCTGCCGAAGGAGAGAGGAATGATCGAAGAGAGAAGGGAGAGAGGCTGTCAAGTGTTGTCTATTGGATCGAGATTAGGGTTCTGGTTTACTGGTCGTGGGCTGCTTGTTGCCGTATGTGTGAGTGGCAGGTGTCTTGGCGGTGAGCGAGTTGTGCCGGTGAGGGGCAGTTGTTTTAGGTTTTCTCGATCGGGTGGACGAGTTCACGGCTTTGCAGTTTTGTTGGATTAGTGAAGGGCTGTGCTGTTGTTTGTGGTGTCTGATGAGGGCAGGCCGTGAAGGATATTTAGGGTTCTCGGTGTGGCCATGAATGTTAGGGAAGAATGAGGGGGTCACTAGGGTTTGCACGGTTGTGTTATATAGTTGCATGTGTTAGGGTTTGGTATGGGTTTTGAAAGGAAACAAAAACTGTTAAAATGGAGGGAATTTGATTAGATTATTTAGGGAAAGAAATAATTGTAATTGGTGGGGAATTTCTTAAATTAGGGGAGTGATTGATTTAAATTTAGGAAGAGATTTACTTAATTTTGGTATTAGTTTTAATTTAATTTAAATTTAATTTGTGAATTTAATGTAATTAAGATTTCAATTTAATTGGTTTGTGATTTTTTTTAGATTAGGAATTGAATTGGTTATTTAATTTAATTGGTTTTAATTTGATTTAATTTGTGAATTTAATTTAATTAAGATTTCAATTTAATTGATTTCAATTTAATTTGTGACATGTTTTTTAAATGTTTTAATTATTTTAGTTTGGGCTTGGTGTGTTTAAAAACAGAGGTCCAACAAGCGAACCCGAAGCGAAACAAGCGAGTTAAATCTGACAAAATGCTAATTTCCAACTTTACCCTACCAACGTCCGTTTCCCGCGGCTTTCACAACTAAATAGGTAGTGTCTCCATATGAGACTCATCATCGGGCTGATATGAAAAAATTCAATGCCTACAGTCATTTTACCATGTAAACAAGACTCACAAGTTCCATAAGGTTCATATTTGAAGGGTCTGAAATACCCATCCTTATGTCGCTTAGTTAATCTTGTTTCATTGATATGACCTAAGCGATTGTGCCATAGAAGTGATTCATTGAGATTATTCGAGTTAACGTTGTATATATTAGGGGTTGAACATTCTTTGTTAGTTTGTAAGACATATATACCATTATTCAAAATACCATCTCCATATTTTATTTCATTGAAATAAAGAGAACATTCATTACAATTTATTAGGCATGAAAAACCTTTATTACATAAAGAAGAAATTGAAATGATGTTCATTACTAGAGAAGGTACATAAACACAATCTTCTAAGTCTAAAACTAAACCATTCGACAAAACTAATGAATAAGTCCACACGCACAATGCAACCAGTTTTGCTCCATTACCCATGCATAAGTCAACCTCCCCATGACGGAGTCTCCTACTGTTTCTCAGGCCCTGCATATTGTTACACAAGTGAGTCCCACAATCGGTGTCAAGCACCCAAATAGAAGGTTCAGAGTTTTGAGAATATAGTTCAATCATATACAATATACCTGAACCATTGGGCTTCTTGGCCTCTTGGGCTTCCCTATCTTCCTTGGCTTTCAAGGATCTGCAGTCTTTCTTCCAATGACCCTTCTTTCCATAAAAGCAACATTTCCCATTTCCCATTTTCTTCTCCACCTTACCATTGGGCTTTAGGTGATGTGGAGCCTTGGCCTTGCCCTTATTTTTGTTTGGGCCTCGTGGCTTCTGGTCTGTACCCGTGAACATTACGGAGGTTTTAAACTCTGGCATCAAGTCATTCTCTGCTTGCTTTATCAGATTGTGCAATTCTGATAAAGTAGCTTCTTTACCAGACAGATGAAACTGCATAATAAAGTTAGAGAAGTCTTTTGGTAAGGATTGAAGAATTCGATCGTGACTTATCTCATGATCTATGATGAACCCGAGGTTGGCCAATTTTTCAATGTGGCCAATCATCTTAAGCACATGTCCACTAACAGATCCTTTCTTATACCTTGTTTGGAATAAGGCATTTGACACTTGGAATCTCACGGTATGAACGGAAGTTGCATACAACTCCTTCAAATGAAAGATGATGGTTTGAGCATCCATATCTTCGTGATCTTTCTGAAGTTCGTCCGACATAGAGCCAAACATTATGCAAATTGCTTGCTCATCATCATTGACGTGTTTCTTCCAAGCATCAAATGTATTTTGGTCAGCAACTTCTGCGGATTTAGGGGAAATGGTCTTTCAAGAACATAGAAAATCTTTTCTTGTCGTAAGACAATTTTAAGGTTTCTAAACAAGGCATTGTAGTTGTCCCCTTTGAGCTTATGCTCATCAAGCATGGAACGAAGTGATACTATATTTTCCATTTGAATGTTTGTTAAATATTTTAACCTACCTGTTAAGAGAGAATGTTAAAATTAGGAATATGTTTTCATTAATGTTTCATAATAACATTGGCTTTTAATATTATTGAGTTGCTCCCACTCAATTGTTTTAAAATTTTAAGCAAATCACATCAACCCCAATATGATGGATTTCTTGTGGGCAAGGATCCCATTATCATCATTTCATAACTTTTGACTAGGGTCGGTCGTTATAAAATATGATAATTAGGTAGGTTCCCAACCAATTTATGATATATATCACAATTCCTTGATCATTGGGTTGGGCATTCAAACATGCCATAGCTTACGCTAGTCATTGTGGACACCCAATCTTTACCACTCTGTTATAAGACCAAGCCTAGGGGTCGATGCGTCTTATGACTCAGAAAAGTCAAACCATTGTCAATAGTACGATTTAGGGATAAATTGGTATTGGTCAGTCTGGTAAAGCATAGTCATGCCAATACGGTTTAAGCCTTTTGGGTCTATACTTTACAATGGGAGGAAAATTTTAGACTTAAATTATTATTGAGGATTTTAGCAAGTTTAAGTGAATAACTGTCAAATGGATTCTTCCATTGAAAATTCCCCAGAAGGAGGGTGGAGCGAACTCTCTTAAATACCCTTACCTCTTCGGCTCTGATTGCCTTGGTGACATGAAAAAGCAATAGATCCTCCAAATTAGTCCAACACTTTAAATATGCTTTAAGGTAAGCTTTGAGTAAATGATTATCTAGATGTCTTCACATATTTTCCTTTTGGCTATAAAAAGGTAGTGAGTGAAGGAAGACACCAAACATTATCTAACTCTAGTAATACCTTTGGTTAAATTAACTTTAGTTTAGAAAGTTTTATTAACGCCTTGGTCCCACCCCACTTGTATCTTTTATAATGCCTTTTATTATAAACAACTGATTTATATCTATTAGCCTTAAAGGTAATAAATCTCTAAGTTCATCACGGAATAATTACTTAGCTAAGGGATAAGCAATACACTCTCTATTTCCTTAGAAAGTCTCTAGATGCATGCACCCTAAATAATGATGCCAATTCTAATCATACATAGAATCATCAAGCATATGAGTTTTAATATGTTGGAATTATTTTAGGCATTAAATAACTTTGATTAATATTTAATTATGATATTGCATTTTATTTTAATCAAATAAATTTATTATTCACATTTTTTTTTCAGATGCGTTAACTTTAAATGCAATTTCACAATTCAAACCTTAACCAAATTATGCAAAACTTGTACCTAAAATTAAGTTCAGGGTGTTAACTTTCCAACAAACCTTTACAAACCCAATTTCGGGTTCAAATGAGAAAGAACTAATCAAAACAAAAACGGCGCGCTGATACCACTGTTGGGAAGCGGACGCGAGTGCGCAGCGGAAAATCAAATTATGATGCCGCTATCCCTTTACCCAAGACCCATTTGTTTTTATTATTCTACAAGCCTAGGCATGTTACTATATATTCTAAGCATAAAAACTAATAAAACATGCAAAGAACATAAACCTAAATATGCTAACTATCATAAGAACTCTAATTAAAATAAAGAAAGAAAAAGACTTACTTGAACCGAAGACTCCTCCAGTCCTCCCTCCAATCTACAAGCTTTTCTCGAACTCAGCAAGGTCTTCCACATTCCAAAGAGCCACCCAAATGTGTGGCCTCCAAATGTGCACACACCAAAGCCAAAACTCAACGGCAAGACTACGCCTTGAGTGCACGTGTATTTTGCCCTTGGTGCTAGCCTAGGCAAATACCGCAAAACTTTTAACTCGAGGTTCCTCTAGTCAATTAGACTTAAGGATCCTCAAAATCAGTGACTTACTCTTAAACTTTAGAGTTGCTCACTTATATAAACCCATGAAATGAAAGTTTTGGTGCACAAATTTGTAAAGAATTCATTGGGTTTATATAGGTGCTCCAAAGACAACAAAATTAATTAAGAATCTGATGTAGGATAGATGCTAATTTAATCTTTTCCATTGGATCTTAATTTAGTGTTTTAATGAGATTATAAAACTCTAATAAGAGTTTGGGCCGAATGTTGGACATTATGACCCATAGCGTCACTATTTGCACAGATCATTGTGTTGTTGT
>SKCR01006129.1:0-41190 GCA_019454045.1 Zanthoxylum bungeanum | reverse complement strand
GAAACAATCCTCATAAGTCCGAGATTGCCTCCGCCATATATTAAGTGCATATTCCTTGCAGCTAAGACTCGACCCAATTCCTGTGCTGCTTCTATGTATTGTGGTTTAGTACCAACAGTGCTACCGCAAAACACACAAATGTTTTCAACTCGTCTTCTTGAAGTCGCTTCCATTTTTTACTCTGGATGTCTTCAAAAGTGCAATGACGGGCTGATTTATAGTACCTGAAAAAGGGTGAGTAAAAATAGCACAAGTATCTTCCAGAGGATGATTAGTAGCGAAATAATATCGTGATAGTCAAAAAGGTCTGGATCCTGTCGGAGAAAGAAAACAAAAAAACAAATTACAATTTTAAGAAAAGACAAAGAGATATAATATTTACAAGAAAAGTAACGGCTTGATTGACGTCTATGCGTCAGGACAAGTTTCCCATCCAATTTTCTTATAAATTGGCAAACAGGGTCTTTTTGAGTCAGATTCCCGAGACTTAACAGTTGTCTTTCTTTTTGGAATTGTGTATGTAATTTGCGAATGGTTATGTGAACATATCCACTGGGATGCGTCTCAAGAGTTGAAGATATTTCATCTACAGACTCCTTACTCAAGCCATCCCTAATGAATTTAATTTTGTCTTCGCGATTATCAGACATCATTCCTAAAGAACGACAACGAGTGTTGCAATTAAATCGTGCACATTTGAACAAAACACCCATTTGCTTAGCTCTACGTTTCTTTGTATATGTGCTTCTTCCGAACCAGGCAGATGTGAAATAAAAGAGTCAGAAGACTCACCTGCCAATCGGACTCGTGCTTCAATTACCCAACGAATGTCATTGGGCACACACCTGGATCGTCAGTAGTCTCATTCGTTCCAAGCGAGCTTTGTAAACTTTCATTAGAGATTTTGGAGGGAGAGAAGGAAATTGCTTGTGAAGATTTGCGAGAGCTTCTTCCATCTTGAAATGTCTTAACCTGCAATAAACTAAACACACCAAATTAAATCACACCAAATCACAATATATACAAAAATGCATGGGTTGCCTCCCTGCTAGCGCTAAGTTTAAAGTCGTCAGCCAGACTTGACTTCTCGAACATTAAGCTGGATCTGAAAGTGTAACACTTTCTTTTTGTCGCTCAAATGATCTCCCCCAGTAGTGCTTGACACGCTTGTTTTTAACCTTGAAAGTTTTGTTAGCGTTAGGATCATGTATCTCAACGGCTCTATTTG
Source organism: Zanthoxylum bungeanum (assembly GCA_019454045.1). NCBI lineage: Eukaryota > Viridiplantae > Streptophyta > Magnoliopsida > Sapindales > Rutaceae > Zanthoxylum > Zanthoxylum bungeanum. The sequence goes on along the minus strand of SKCR01006129.1, from coordinate 39,962 downwards.
GAAAACTTTGGTGATCACAAATGGACTTGACCACCGTGATTTTGGCTTCCATGGGAAGAATTTCACCCTTGATTTGTTTAACAGTACCTTCTGCCCTGGTTCCAGTTGTATGCGCACTAACTTCTCATCATGTCTCTTCTTGCCCTTTTCTTTATACAATTTGGCATCCTCAAAAGGCTGATTATGAAATTCCTCCAATTCGTTGAGTTGGTGGAACTTTTTCTCTTCTGTTGCTTGTAGTGCAAGAATTGGCTCCTTCAGTACAAAGACGCTTTATCTTTAGGCTCCACAGGCAATTGACATGTTTTAAGTTTGTCAGTAGAACTTTGCATTGCATTGGAGTTCTGAATGGTACTGTGTATCACATTGAGTCTGAAACACTCCTCCTTCTTTTCATCATCTGGGAAATTCATGGTCTTGAAAACATTGAATATTACTTCTTGGTCATGTACCCTCATGGTTAATTCTCCTTTTTGTACATCAATAATGGTTCGAACTGTAGCCAAGAATGGTCTCCCAAGGATGATTGGCACGTGTGCGTCTTCCTCCATATCAAGGACAATAAAATCTGCTGGGAAAATGAATTTGTCAACCTTGACCAGCACATCCTCAACTACGCCTCTCGGAAATACGAGCGTTCTATCAGCAAGTTGCAGTGAGACTGAAGTTGGCATTGTTTCTCCAATCTATAATTTCCTGAAAATAGAGAAAGACATCAAGTTAACACTCGCACCTAAATCACACAAAGTCTTACCAAAGTATGTTCTCCTATGACGCAAGGAACAGTGAAACTGCCAGGATCTTTCAACTTTGGGGGAAGTTTCCTCTGAATGATGGCACTGCATTCTTCTGTTAATGCTACTGTCTCGTAATCTCCCAATCTCTATTTTCGTGAAAGAATATCTTTCATGAATTTGGCATAGGTGGGCATTTGTTCCAACGCTTCTGCAAATGGAATGTTGATATGCAGCTTTTTGAAGATCTCCAGGAACCGAGAAAACTGCTTGTCCAATTTGTTCTTCTGAAGACGTTGAGGAAAATGTGGAGGTGGAATGATCTGTTCTTTTTCCTTTGCTTCTTTTTCCTCCATCTGTTGCTTTGTTTCTTTTGGAACTTCCTCAGCAGCTGTTTTGACTCCAACATCTTTGTTAATTTCAGTACCGCTTTTTAACATGATGGCATGACATTGCTCATTCCCCATGTTTCTTGGATTTGGCTCTGTGTTGCTAGGAAGGGTACCTGGTTGTCTGTAACTCTGAGCATTTGCCAGTTGTCCCATTTGATTCTCCAGTGCTTTAATAGAAGCATATTGACTTTGAATTAATGCTGCTTGGGATTGAAACATAGCATCATATCTTGCTGCATGAAAGTCGTGTTTTGCTTCTATCTTTTTCAAGTGGGTCAACACTTCTGTTATTCCTGGTTCATTTGCCTGCTCCTGGCCTTTGTTCTGTTGCTGGAATTCAGGTGGAGAATAGTTTTGCTGTTGGCTTGAATTGTTGCTCCATGATAAATTAGGATGATTCCTCCACCCTGGGTTGTAGGTGTTGGAATATGAATTGTTCCATTGTCTGTTGAAATTGCTGACATAATTCACCGTTTCTTCAAGTTGGTTTACTCTGGTGCTCCTCCATATGGTGAACTTGTGGATCCAGTGATGTTCACAACTTGCGTGCTAAGTGTTTCTAGACATTTGCATATCTGATCCAGCCTGGTATTCACTGCTGTGTTTGCTCCAACTTCATAAATTCCTGCAATTCTTTGGATCATGCTCCTTTCTGTTGGCCACAAGGAATTGTTGTTGGCCATTTCTTCGATTAGGTCCCAGGCTTGATCTTCTCCTTTTGCCATCAAGGCTCCTCCAGCAGCAGCATCGATTGTGGTTCTCATTATTCCAGAAAGTCCATTGTAGAAGGTCTGAACTTGTAGCCACTTTGGAATCTCATGGTGAGGACATTTCCGGAGTAAATCTTTGTACCTTTCCCAAGCTTCGCAGAGGGATTCTGAATCTTGTTGTACAAAGGATGTGATGTCATTCCTCAATTTTCCGGTTCTGGCTGGTGGAAAGTACTTTGCAAGAAATTTGGTGGCTAAAGTGTTCCAAGTTGTGATAGAACCTGCTGGTAGTGAATGTAGCCAAGCTTTAGCTCTGTCCTTCAGGGAATATGGAAAAACTCGCAGTCTCATTGCTTCTTCTGATGCTCTGTTGTAGTTAAAAGTGCCGCAAACTTCCAGGAAGTTGCTGATGTGGGAATTATGATCTTCAGTTGCATTCCCCCCGAACTGAACTGACTGCTGAATCATCTGAATGCATGTTTTGATGTCACACGCATTGCTGGTAAGGGAGGAAGTACAATACAGGAAATGAGTCTGTCAACCACCGGAATGGTTCTGTCTCGAATGGGAATTGGTGGTGCAACGTTCAAAGGTTCAGGTTCCATGTTGACTAAAGCTTCTTGCCTTCTCGCCTTTCCCTTCTCAACTGTCTGATGGTTCTTTCAATTTCTGGGTCAAGCGGTCGGAGTTCAAAGCTTCTGGTTCGTCTCATGTAGTTTCTGAGAACCTGAAGGCATGGTGCATTGCTAGAAGCCAACCTGTCTTGTAAATCGGTAAAACGTGGTACGGGTATGCTTGGGTCGCTTCCCAAAGATTCACCGATGACCTTTGACTCGAACAAAATTAATCTAGGATTAATTAAGAGAGAGATAAAATTAATCTGGGATTAATTGCGGCAAGAATTTATCTGGGATAAAATTCTAATAGAAGAGAGAACGCGATTAATTTGGAATTAATCGATTAAATAATATATTGGATATATTAATAGAAATCGGATTTCAAAGCAGAATTAAAATTGGATTTTAATGCGGGCGAACGAATTAATTTAGAATTAATTCACGAGCAACTTTCGTAATAATTTTGCTAGGCATTATTATTTAATTAAATTGGATTTAATTACGTCGCGACGGAAAATTCGTTTAATCGGATTAAACGAACCCGAGCCCAAAGTGTGTTGAGCAAGCCCACTTGAATTTTGAATTTAAAGTCGGGCCCACCAACTTACATCGAGTGTCTACTTTTGTGATGGACATCTAGTCACCTTTTTGGTTATGGAAGTAGTTGAATAAATAATTGTATTTTTCCCTCCAACACACTTCATCTTTTTGGAAAATATATACACCATTTTGAAAGTTGATTTTGGTATATGTGTTTTAGAAACAAAAATATCAAAAACTAAAAACTCTCTCTTCTCATCTCATGTGGCCGAAACTCTCTCTCTCTTGTTCATGATTTTTGCTTCAAAAATCTTCATTGCTAGCAAATAAGGAGTCTTGTGAGGTGATAAGGAAACTCATCCTTGGATTGCATTCAACATACAAAGCTTGGAGCTTCTGAAACTCAAAGATTTTTGAAATCCTACATCCGCTCATTGTAAGTATTTTTCCGCAACTTCTTTGATTATTCACACATGAAATCATGACTTATAGATCCTTGGCATGTTCTAGGAACACTTACAGTTCTCAGTTATGTGCAAGAATGTAATGTCTACAACCCATTAGGCTTATGAACTAAGAAGCAAGCTTCTGGATTGCCAATCTGTCTTTTTTACAAGCCTCTTTAGAAGATTCCCTATAACCAAAAACGTTCTGGATGTCGTAGTACCAAGGCCTTCTGTTGTTGACCTCGATGTCCATAATCTTCCTTACTTTATAACTAGGCTTACTGGTTGTAGTCAATACCAGAGGTTTCATGGTTATCTTTTCCGGATTCTTCAAAGTTGAAGCCAAAGTAGCATATATCTGGGCAAGTGTTGAATGTACAGTCTAACATATTTCGCGTCAGAGATATAATATGGAAAATATACAGCTTCAATTTAATCTCTTTCAACTCCCAATCCTCTCGTATCTTCCGGATTACCAACATTGAGTCTCCATAGATTTTTGTAACCTTCCGCCCCCAAGGCTATTAGTGCTTCCAGTCCAAAGATACAAGCTTTGTTTTCGGCTATGTGTTGGGTGACCGAGAATGTTAGCCTCTTGGCCATAGGCAAATTCTCTTCTCATGGGGTTAACAGAACAATTCCAATCCCTGCACCTTTACAATTCACGGCTCCGTCAAAATATATCTTCCAATGTTCGATTGCTATTACCTTAACTTCCTCATATGGGAACTCAAAGTCATATTGGTCCCCTTCAATTAGTTTTTGGTCCAAGAATTCTGCCACGAAGTGCCCCTTAATTACTTGCTTGGTGATGTAGTCAATATCAAACTCAGTCAATAGAACAAACCATCTTCCTAGCTTTCTGACCAGAGATGGGGCTGACTGCAAGACCTCAACGGATTCTTGTTGGTGACAACTTGTATATTATAAGATTTGAATTAGTGTCGCAGTTTCCTGGTGGCTCACACCACTGCCAAAGAAATTTTCTCAGCTTCTTGGTAGTGTGTCTCATATGGTAGCAACTTCTTGCTGAGAAAGTAGATTGTATGTTCCTTCCACCCAGCATCATCTTCCTTTAGAGGTTTTATGGTGAAAATCCGGTAACGCAGCGGAATAGTGGAAAATCAAAATTTTCCAATTTCAAATTTTTCTTGAATCAATTAAATAAACTTATTTAAATTATCCAATTATCAAATTCTGAAAAATTACACAAGAGATCAAATTTCTTGGTAATTACCGAATTGCCCCATAACTTTGCAAATTGATCATTTTAGTCCAAATATTGTCAAATATAATTTTGAATGATTCTAAATCATTTCTAAAATATTTTTCAACATATCCAATACATCAAAATCAGATTTCACACAAATCCCCAATTTTTAAGCCTAATGCAGAGAGCACCCCAAAATTTTCAATTAATTACAATTTGGTCCATTTTATTCAAAACATGCCAAGATCAAATCCAATCAACCCCAAAATTTACATGCATCATATACACTCCATAACACATCACATTATGAAAGCCCTAATTTTGGAATGGTTTTGAACCCTAAGTTTTCAATTTCATCAAATTGACCAATTTTACCAAATTTTTTAAAATCCAACACTTTAATCCATTCATTACTTCACCAAACAAGCCTCACCACTTTGAAATAACTCTAGAACAATTATAGGTCACCAATGAGTGGCTCAACAACTCTAGAATGGCAACTTGATTGCCAAAGAATCAAAAGTAAGCCTTTGAAACCATTTCAAGCTTACTTACATGCATACATCTTTCATTCAAGTTCACAACCAATTAAACACAAACTATAAGAGTAGAGATAACATCAAAGCATCAAAAATTGAAGCTAAGTATGTTAGAAATATTTTCTATGTTGAAGACTTTAAAGAAATACTTATAAAAACAAAGATTTTCAAAGGTTTCTTCTTTAGCCTTCAAGCTTTGCTCTCAACTTCTTTTGTGTTTATTTTTTATGTCTAATGAACTTATGAAACCCTAAAATGAAACAAAACAATTTATACCTCCACTTTAAGCCCTTGGCCGAAATTGGTGTATAGGAAAATATCTAGATATTATTTTTTGTTTCATTAAAGTAAGCTTTATCAACTTGCAAGTTTAATCATCAAACCATTTAATGAATTTCTTAAAGTCAAATAAAGCAACTAAAAGCATTTCCTTAATCATCACAACTTTAAGATATTTATATTTTAATTAATTTAATCATTTAACAATTAAATAAATGAATAATTATTTATATACAATATATTAAATATATGTATTATATTTACATTAAATATCAAATACATATATATTTATTATATTAGTCAAATATCTCAATTTGATAATTAATTTATGTGTATTTGATAAAATTTAACATTAAATGCAAATACACAAAAATTAGGAAATGACTATTAGGTCCCTTCACATGTATTTTTTCGTTTAACCTTTAAACGACTTATAATAATCAGTGTTATTTATAAATGTTGCCCTAGTGCTCTACGAGTAGATTTCATTAGTGAGACTCTCTAGATTCAGGCATATCCGTCACGAAATCCAATTTCGTGTCCATAATTTACCCACCTGTAAATTATGACGACCACAGATAAACTCACTGAATCATACAGGTTGAGGTCATGGAAAATGTATAATTCCTCTGTCACAGGTATCCGGATATATCCCAGAGATATAGATATAAACGTCAAATCTCTATAGGGACTATCTCGTTGACGTCTCTATTAGCAATCTCAAAAAGAACACTTAGAACTCACTTCTAAAGTGTACCACGGGCCCATGGTTTTTATCTGATTGCTAATCATAAATGGACTACCTATGCTCTGTACACAGAATTGACGGATCATATCTCGACACACACATGACACCCTGAGGATCTATCCACACCCAACGAACCGGCAGAGGTCTGATCTAAATAGATCGGTGACGTGACTGCCATCTAAGTGTGGAGGATGTCTCATGTGCCCACAATGGTATCTCAAGTCGAAAAATCACAAATACTACTCAACCCGAGAAGATTCTTATTGATATTGGTGTACCATCCATTAAGAATCTTCGGTGAGTCGTTCAATGTCTTTCCGCTATAAACACCTACACGTCTATACGAGTCCACATGACACATGGTTCATTGAGAAATAATTGGAATCATATATTCCATTATACGACATGTACCGGTCTCAATGGGTTTACTTTACTGACCAAGTAGTGTAAATCTTGAGGAGGAATTGTCTGAGAATGACAACGTCATGATACAACTCAATGTCAGTTGTGACTCTTTTGCAACAGTACCATGACTAATCATCCTAAGGTCAATTACGTCTTTACCATATAAGAAGATATATTATATTATAGAAACTGCTTGTATTATTCATAATACTTCCTAAACTAATATTGCCTCTAGGGCTTCATACTCTACGGCTAAGTACATGACTAAAGGTTTACTAGGTCTTGGAGGCTTTAAGACTGACGGGTTGGTCAAGTACATTTTAATTTTTTTAAATGCATCTTGGCATTGTTCATTCCACTCCACTGGTGGATCCTTCCTGATGAATTTGAAGATTGTTTCACATACCGACATTAGTTTGGTGATGAATTGACTGGTGTATTGTATATTCCCCAGAAATGCTTTTAATTCTTTCTTTATTTTGGGTACGGGCATCTCTGTTATTGCTTTGATCTTCCCATGACCCACTTCTATTCCTCTTGTGTCGGCTGTATGCCCCAAAAAGTTTCCAGATGTGACCCAGAATACACACTTCTTTGGGTTGAGCCTGAGATTATACTTGTCCACCATGTGAAGAAACTTTTCCAATGCAACAAGGTATTCCTCTCTGCTTTCAGACTTGACCATCATGTCATCGACATAGACTTCAACCTAAGTAAATATGGTGGTAGTCATTCGTTGATAGGTATCCCATGCATTATTTCGTCTGAAAGGCATCACCTTGTAGTCATATGTCCCTCATTATGTGATGAAGGCTGTCTTATGTTTTTATTCTTCTAACATGAATATCTTATTGTATCAAGAAAATCCATCTACAAAAGAGTACAAAGCTGACAAGGTTGAACTGTCCACCAAGACGTCTATATCTGGCAGGGGAAAGTTGTCTTTTGGGCATGCCTTGTTGAGATCATTGTAGTCCACACACATTCTTACTCTTCCATCATAATTCGGGACCGATACGATGTCGGCCAACCCTTCCGGGTACTTGACTACCTCTAGGAACCTCACCTCTACTTGTTTCTTCACCTCTTATTTGATTTTCTCTGCCCATTCTGACCTCATTTTGTGAAGTTTCTATTTTATGGGTCTCATGTTCGGGTGTGTCAGTATCATGTGTTGTGTTATGCTTCTGTCAACTCCATACATGTCTTCATAGGACCAGACGAATACTTTTACATATTTTCTCTCTTCAATGGTATCCTCACTTGCAATTAATATATTCTTCGGATTTTTACATGTACCAAGATTAAATGCCTCTGTTTTAGTTGAATTAATGTCAAATATGTTAATGTCAAGTATGTTATGATGTGTACAAAAAGAATCAGACAAGTAAGAAAAATCACTCATCTTATTAATCTCTAATGCAAAGCTATAATCGAAAAGTTCAGGTACAAAATTTTTTTCATAGCCATCTTTTTCTTCGATTTTCGTTGAGTTTTCCAAAGTCAGCCCTTCGAGTTGGAGAAGTTTTTCCTCCTAGCTTTCCTCTGTTTCATTTTCTGGCTCTGTATCAATTTCCTCCTTCAGTATCGGACTTCCTTCCAAGTCTACCACATCAGCAAATATTTCAAAGCCTAGCATATTGATACCATTGACTTCGCACGGCCCCGGAGCTCATTGGTACTTGGTCTTCACAAAGAAATCTATCAGTTTCATCACTTCCTTCTTGGGTCTTGTCTCTTCTTTATCTGAGTGGTACTCAAGCCTTTTCTTGGTAATCTGCCCTTTGAAGTCAGGTAGTGAGCTTATGTCTTGGACTTGTGCCCCCAGTCCGGTGTTAGGCTTGTATTTCATATTCTTAATGATCCTAGCCATCTTAGGATATACCCATTCTCCAAAAATTACTACAACCTAGAATCTGGTAAAAGTCTAGACCTCCAGAGTGGTTACAAAATTGTCTGCTTCAGCCCCAATAGTGATGATTTCCCTTTCATGGGGGAACTTAATTACCTGATGCAGCGTAGACGGTACCCCTCCAAGTTTATGGAACCATGGCCTTCCTATGAGTAAAATAAAAGTGTTCGGAGTGTTCAGTACCATGAATTCCACCTCGTCTTCTATCGGGCCTACCTTGACCATGGCAGTAAAGGTGACATCCACTCCTCGCTTACTGTTGTCGTAAGCTTTTATAGTCATGTCAGAGGGGATCAGATCCTCCGATCGAATGCCTAGCCTGGGAAGTATCTTCATCGTGCAAATATTAATGAATGACATATCGTCTACCATCACGCAAGAGGTATTTTTTCCTTTAACTTCATCCTTTATGAACACATGTTGGTTATAATTCCATCCCTATATTGGAAGCTCTTCCTCGGAGAAGGTTATGACTTGCAAAACTTTCCTTCCGAACAGATCTAATGACTACATATGGATCTGAATCTGTTGGCAGCATTATTCTTCCCAAGGCTTCAACCATAGCTCTTCTGTGCTTGTGGGAGGAAGACATCAAGTCCCATATGCTAATTTGTACTCGGGTCTTCTTCAGTTGCCGGAGCATAACGTCTTCTCTTTCGTTTTATTCTTTTTCTTATTTTTCCTCCTTATATATCTCTTTCTTCTGCATATTGGCATCATTATAGAACTGGCCACTCCTAGTCATCCCCTTGATTTCCTTTTCATCGTGCTAGAAAAGTTTTCTAAAAACTTATAGCATTCGCCAGCCTTGTTGTCACCGCTATCCCATATGCCCATAATATGGATATGCCCATAATATGGATATGCCCATAATATGGATATGCCCATAACATGGATTTGTCATTCGTGTGTCATGGATACACCGACCCGAAAAGATTTGACAAAGTTACACTCGATCAGGTTAAAACAGCATGACATATGCCCTACCTAAAAATGAGTGCATTTAGAAGGCTAATGATGAAAGTAGTAAAGCAACGATTCATATAAAGTCGTGGATCCTATCAGCCGTATAGGTTGGTGCAATGGCAGAGTAGCTAGCTTGAGTGTTGTCAAAATGAGCGATTGATGTAGTGGATAAAGGGGACAATGATGACTAAGTGATGTAAGATGACGTTAGGGTCAGTTGTAAATAGGATTTGAGAACCTATATAAAAGGGTTGAAGTCATTGTAGAGAGGTTGGTTCTTTGATCTGGAAAATTGAGAAAGAGAAAATGATAATTTGATAGCAAAAGAAGTAAGTGATAAAGAGAGAAAGTGAGTTGTATACTCGATCACATTGAAAGAAGTATGTCGGACAATCATTACCCGATGAGATGATTTTATTGTATCTTGTGTAATTCTCCCTATTAGTAGGTCGATGTACACCCCGAGACTAATAAAATCATACCCTATTTTCTCCTATAAGTTTGCAAGGTTCCCACAACCAAACAAATTCACTAACTGGGAGAAGTTTGTTCGATGGGTCAATTCCAATCTTACCCTTGAAACGAAAACAGTCGTCAACAGTCAGAAACTCATTAAATCTATTTTACCTAAAGTTTATTCCGCATTATTGAGTTTGGCATGATGGCTCATCCCTTACTTACACTATGAAGATGAGATTATTGAAGAACCTTCATGGCTATAAACTAGTAGATCCCTCCTTAGTTATCATCTTCGTCTCAGCAGACTATAGTTGGGATTAGGGTTGGCAAATGGATCGAACCTTGAAAACTTCATCATTAAATTCAAGTATTATTTGTTATATTTTCAAGATATTGGAAAAACATAGTTTATTAAACTTTGAATAGATGCTCTTAGTGTGTTTTTTCTTACCCGAACATAAATAAAAAATACTTAAAATATGATTGGATTTTTTAAAATCCGGCCCATTCGCTAACCCTAGTTGGGATTATTTCGGTAATGTTAGCTTTGTATATTTATTGTGCTTTTGAATCATGTTGTGGATTGTAACTATTATTATGATACTAGTTCAAGGCCCACACTTTGTGTGGATTAAGCTCATATTTGACAGTAATTTCATATGAGATAATGAAATCTTAAAGTCGGTAAATGAAGTGATCCCCAAAATTACATTTAATAATAATTGAAATTCAGTGATTTTATTATTAATTTATATTAAAATAAATTATTTGTAAATTTCATTTTATTAAAATAACTTAAAATACATATGTTGCATTATTGTGTACTAATTTAAGATAAAATTTACATTGCTTTTTTAAAAAAATTAAAAAATTAAAAAAAAAAAAAAAAAAGATGTACAATATTTAGAAATGAATAAAATAATTTATTTAGTAATGTGAGATGTTAAATAGCTAAACTGTGTAATTTGGCTATAGAAATATTACTAATCGACATAATATTATAAGAAGATATAAACATATGTATAATATATTAATATTACTACATATTTTCTTAATTCAAAACAACAACAATAATAACCAAATAATGTATTTAACAATACAATGCATGCCAATAGTGAAAAAATTTGAGTGATTTTTTTTTTTGGAAATGTTGGAAATCTCGCTGTAAATTACATGATCCTGGCTTAAGTAGAGTAGGTAAAACCCTCGATTACCTCAGGCTCTTACACGAAATTCACCTTGTAGACATTGCATTTTTACAGCCTGATGATGAGTATCTTATGATGACACATCTGAAGAGTTTAGGGAGGTTGTAAGGTCTAATGATGAAAAGGAACGAAACCCCAAAAAAAATCCAAAAGTCGGAGCTCTGGCTGAAAATCATCTATGTCCAGCCGAATATAGATCATTATGAACTACCGAATCTTCTTAAGGTCTGGTCGAATATGTATCAGGTTTCCAGATTGGCATGACTCGATTTTCTTTCCCTTTTAACTGGTTTTCATAACACAAAACTTCATTTTTTAACCAATTTCCCAAATAACATATTTCCTTAACAATTATTTTCCTTATTAAATGGATCATTTCTCTAATAACCACGGTCTTAGCACTATAAAAGAACACAATTTCTTCACATATGGGGGATTCATAAAAACTTAAGCACAACAGCAGACATAGAGAAGGAAAAACAAGAGAAAATACCAATTCGCAAAAACCAATCATCTAGTAAATCTTACCATACTCCGAAACATATACGAAAATCATGTGATTCTTTCCAGCAAGAGATCCCGCAATCACTGAAACCTTCAACAGTGTTCTCGAAATCGAGTGACGCTTGAGGTATGACCTGAAGTCCCCTAAAATTCAAGCTCCATATTCAAAACTGTGTAATCGATCGGACATCCCGTATTGCCGACCCGGACATGCATCTGTCATACAGAAAACCTGGCCATATGATGGCTACAACGGGCCTCTCATTTCTGGTGGTATATAGGATGAAAACCTGGACAGAGATTCCATAGACGAATATGAATGGACAGTAGCGTGGTTTACACTCGAGATACAACTCCATGTACCCCCATGAAATAGATGCACGCAGTTTTACCTCATTTTATATATATATAATATATATATATATATATAATATATATATATTTTAAATCGCGAATGCTATTTGATTCATTATTACCACTACTAATGCATGATTTTCTGCTTTGGTTATTGTCTCATAACTGCAACCTGGAATTTACAATTATCTATGTGCATGAGCTTGCGTTTATGTTTACGCAAAATATCCGACTAGACTTCCTGCAAGTCCAGCCAAACATCACTTAATTCTATCCCGCCAATAAAAAGTCTAGCCAGAACTCCGCAAGTCAAGGCTAGTGAAACATGCATTTGAATCTATTCTACTTTATCTTTTGACTGATGTTAGACATGTATTATCTTTGATTATGATATTATTTTCGTTTGTATGGATGTATGCGATATAAATTATTCGTGTGTGATTTATGCATTATCAGACTTGTGGATCCTTTCTTGAGTCTGAATATTATACTGGCATTAGTAAGAGACCATTCCGAACCCAAACATGTTTAAGGTCGGACCTAGCGAGGGGTGTAGTGCGGTATTAAATCATTTCCAGTGTCTTATGTTGGGTGGCGACTCCTTTATTCTCCGATTAATCCCATGTGGGCTATCCGTACTCTCTACGAGCTACGACTGACCGGCGTAAACACACACGTATAACGCAAGCGTACGTATCGTTCAAGTAGTATAAAAATATCGATCCCACGAGGACTTAATATCTAAACTATTAATTTTATGAGGTCAAATGATTACTAATATCTAACAAGTTGATTGATTGATTTGAAATGGTGACGATTCTAAATTTAAAAGCAAGTAAATAAAATTGTCGAAAATAGGTTTTAAGAAAATTCAATATTAAAAACTATCTAGGGTTGTGATTTCTTCCAATATCATTTTAAAGATGAAGTGGTTATCTTAAAGTTGGGTAATATATTGATTTATTAACCTGGAACACTAAATTATGTGTAAGCCTCTGTCGATGGTCAGACACAAATACCCAGTTTAACCCAATTGAACCATATGTCTATGTCAACCAAATTATCTGGATTCATTAAGTTTAAGTTCCAATTATGGCTACCCCCGCCCAGGTATAGGTATATATCCTATCCTGTAAGGAAATCTATTAAAGGGTTATCTATCCTCAAGGAAGATCGTGGGCTATTGAGTCTAAGACTGAAACCTAAAATCCCTATGTCTAGTTCATTTTAGATTTACCAGATCAATTTTATTAATGGCCAGTTAATGAAAAAGCATTAAGTTTAAGACACAATAAATAAATCTTTATATTACCCAAGCTATAATCTAACCCTTATAAACGGTGATATTGGATTTCATCACAACCCCAGATAACTAATTTAGTTACCACACATAACTAGGGCTAATAAAAACTTAAAAGTAAAAGACATAAAATGAAAATGCTTGAAAGTAATTGCGGTAAAGTAAAAAGCTGAAAAGTAAATTACAATAAAATAAAATGCTAAGGTAAAATGAATTACTTTTACTACTACTAATTTAGATATCTCCCATAAAATAATATATAAACTTGTGATATTATTTTACCAACCGACCAATCTGGCGGTATCCTGATTAAGTCAAATTAAGTCCAACCAGCCATATAGGCGGTAATATTTGTCCATAATCCAGCCATAAAGGCGGTACCAAAAATAAATTTACCAACCGACCAATCTGGCGGTATCCTTGATTAGTCAGGTTTAAACCAGATTAAATTGAATTGCCAACCGACCAATATAGCGGTATCCTTTATTAATCAGTATTTTAAATAGTGAATATATATTTTTTTAAGGGAGATTAATCTAAATAGTAATAGTAAAAGAATTACCTTTCACCCTAGCTTGGAAATTACCTCCTCATTACTGAAAAGTAAAAACTGAAAAATTAAAGAAAGAAAAGTATTGTGAGTAAAAGTAAATTGCGGAAAGTAAAAACTGAAAAGTAAATAAAAGAAAGTGCGAAACTGAAAATTAATTACTGAAAACTAAAAATAAACAAACTAGATACAATCTTTTATTTATTCATTAAGAATTTCAAGGAAGAAAGTATGAATTTTACAAATGAAATGGCTTGGTATTTATAGGCAAAATTTTGCCAACATCAAATCATCCATCAAATTCTCCACCAAATCCATTATTAATTTCTCCACTAATTACTCCACCAAATCCATAATTGCTCCACTAATTGCTTATCTTGTTTGGTGTTGATTTGATAATTTTTATTAATTATTAATTAATTAATATTTTGCTTTGAAAATGATTGATAATGACTTTTAATAATTACACTCCACACACTTCTGGATGGTTCATCAATTTCGGTCATGAAATCATCAGAATTCGAAAATATTTTCTCTTTCAAAGTTGTAGATCTTTGAGTCTTCTTTAATCTGGAACTTGAATCAGCTCAATCCGATATCTGAGTAAAAGGTTATGCCCAAAATACGACAGATGCGCAAAACTGGAATTTCCAAAACTGCACTTCGTCAAAAACGCCCTTTCAAATTTCCAATCTTCAAAATTAATATATCAAGTCCAATAATTGCCCTTATTTGATCCACATTTCGTCCTAAATGATTTCATTAGACCCGATATTATTTTATCTGCAAAATAAACTAAAACACATCAAAACGTTCATCAAACCCGAGAAACTAAACAAAATATTAAGTAAAAGGGGCGGTAAATATTGATATATTTTCCGCTCATCACACCCCCAAACCTAACATTTTGCTAGTCCTCGAGCAAAACAACAAAATAAAATTAAAATTAAACTAAGCCACTTTCGTAGGGATCACGGTTGCATTTAGCATATGCAACAAGCCTTTAAACCCCTAGGTGTCCCTAGTGGACGAGTTAGTCTCGTGAGGGCTTACAGCAACGATACCCACAAACATTTTTAAAAGTAAAAAGTTAGTTAAAACTAATGCACACAAAAGCAAAAAGAAAGCGAAAAGAGAATAAAGAAGTTAGTGACTAATCAGGTGAAACTTCTACTCCAAGTTACTAGTTGTTTTGTTTTATTCTAAATTACTGAATAAGTAAATTCTCCGATTATTTTTACCATTCTTCATATACACAGCCAACAAAATATTAATCAACTCATTTTTGCCCACAACAGTCATAAGTGCAGTTGATAAGAGAGTAATATTTTTGTCCTAAAGTTCTATCAGATTTCACACCTTTTTGCAGCAATGGAATAATTTTTCTGATTTTTCTGATTTTTTTCTTTGCTTTTTTTTTTCTATTTTTTTATTTATATACAATATCTTCATCTATGTAGCGAGTGTTGGGTCGGTGGCTCCCAAACCAGTTGGCTTTAGGGCACCAGGTGTTAAGACACCCCTACGGACTTAATTACCCAGACTAAGATATATATATATTTTTTTCAGCATCTCTTTGATCCATGTAACGAGCTTTGGGCCAGTGACTCCCAAACCAGTTGGCTTTAGGGCACTAGGTGTTAAAACACCCTTACAGACTTAATAACTCGGATCTCAGACGTTTTTTTTTTTTTTTTTTTTTTTTTTTTTTTTTTACTCCATGCTTTTTTTTGAGATGCTTCCTCCAATTAAACTAGAGCACTGAATATTACAAACTTTTCAATTTTAGCTCATGTCCGTATGTTACTATATATGTTGATAATATTTGTCAACTGAGCATATGAAGATTCATTTTAGTCCATTTTATGGAGAATTCACAAATTAAATAATTCAAAATGAAATAAACAAAAATTAACTTGTTTCGAAATAGGTTTGAGATACGTCTCAGGAGTGGAAACTCCTTACTCGCTATCTCTTACCAATTTCACTTTTTTAGTCAAATTAAAACACAAATATTTTTGTAATTTTTTGAAAATTTTTCAATTTTTTTTGTATTTTTCGAAAAATTTTGGACTAAAAATAAAAATAACACACAAACTAAAAACAAGGTACTGATCAACTAATCTAATTCCCTCCCCCAAACCTAAATGAGACATTGTCCCCAATGTCTTAAACATAGAAGAAGAGTTTAGAAGATAATACCTGGTTAGCCGAATTCTACAGGAAATTAAAGGTTAAGATCCAGATTAACACGACGCCTCTTACCACGATCGTCCGCCGAACAATTTATCTTTGAAAGGATAGGGTCAACTTGTGGTTCATAGGCTATGAGTTGGTCTATTAGATCCGGAGCAGTTCTGGCAGTAAAGAGGAGTTCTTTCATAGGTTTTGACACGAACCCATTTCTCCGCTTCGGCATCATCAAGAACACACAAAGAAAATCATAAAATCCATCAATGTTGAGCAGTCCAAGCGGTTTCTGGTGTATGTTCAGGTTCGCCCAAGATAGTACTATAAAAATTTCCTCCAATGTGCCCAAGCCACCTGGCAAAGCAATAAAAGCATCAGACGGTTAATCATTTCTACCAGTCGTTCAGACATACCTGGCACGATCAGTTCCTCTCCGTTTGATGATCCAATAAGATTTGCCTCTGCCAAGGGTTTTGGGATGATTCCCAAAACATGACTGCCTCCTTCCTGTACAGCCTTTGAAACGATCCCCATAAGTCCAAGATTTCCTCCGCCATATATTAAGTGCATATTCCTTGCTGCTAAGACTCGACCCAATTCCTGTGCTGCTTCTATGTATTGTGGCTTAGTACCAACACTACTACCGCAAAACACACAGATGTTTTCAACTCGTCTTCTTGAAGTGGCTTCCATTTTTTTATGTATTTCTTTTTCAAATCAGGATGCCTTCAAAAGTGCAATGACGGGCTGAATTTATAGTACCTGAAAAGGGTGAGTACAATAGCACATGTATCTTCCAGAGGACGATTGTTAGCTAAACAACAAAAGGATCGTGAAAGGTCAAAAAGTCTGGATCCTGTCTACGAAAATAAAGATAATTACAAAGAAAAGCGAATCAAAGCAATAATTAAGGCAACAGAATTGTGTACGCAATACGCCACTTGTTTGGTATATAAATCCATTAGGATGCGTCTAAGATTTCATTCTTTACTCAGCCATCGCTAATGAATTGTTTCTCCTCTTTAATTGCCAAACACAATTCCTTCTGTCTTAAAATGCTTCTCGTTTGTGCCTTTCCCTACAAAAACACACACAAATTAAAAAGTCTACAACATGTATACACAAAATATGAAAACAAAATTACAACAAATTGCATGGGTTGCCTCCCTGCTAGCGCTAAATTTTTCGTCTTCAGCCAGACGTGACTGAAATTCATCTGTTAAGGAGGTTTCAGTGTCGTTTTGGATGTCCGATTAAAGACAATCCCGTGAGCGTTGCTTTTGAAGGGTCTCTTCCAACGGTAAAGTGGCAAAAAGAGTTTTGTCTCATTCAGTACTCGTGCCACCTTTTTGCTCCTTGTTACTCCAGTGGTTCCTGCAAAGAAAGAAAGAAAATCAGGAGGTCTCGTATGATGCTTGACTTGGAATGGAAATTCCATTCTGTCAAGCTTCTGGTTGATATCTTTAATTTGTACTCCCCAAACAGCGATGTTTCTCCTGAATGCTCTGGATCTTTATTAAGGTCAGACATTTGCTCCTTCATTTGCTCTGTTTCTTGCTCCATCATTTTCTTCACAGATGAATTGTAAAATTTTTGTATTCAGCTCTTCATCGGTCATCTGTGAAATACATGCTTCAAAATTGTCAACCAGAGGATGCAAAGATGTTTCTGACATTAGGTCTTCATCCTCTGATACGACTGGAATGGATGGTTCAGATAGATCTTCTTCAAACATCATGGTAAAGCATGCTCCAAGATCTTCATTTTGAGGATTGAAAGTTTGATCCTCCGTTGTTGGTGCAGTTGGTACAAATAGATCAGCTTCATCCTCGTCAGAATCTGAATAATAAAAGTCAAATTGAGACTTTGCCGGTTCGGGTTCCTGAACTGATACCTCTGGTTGTTGATACTGCTCAGCCTCCTCCTCTGTTGAAGTGTCATTGTGAAATGATTGGTACTTGAAGGCTTCATCAGTGTCATCTGAAACTGGTTCTTGAGGTATGTAGTTCTGGTTTTCTGTTAATTGTCTCATTTGATCTGTCATCCTCTGAATGAATTCTGATTGTCTCTGAATACTTTCAAGTTGCTTCAGGCTTGTTTCAAGCATTGTATCCAACTTTCGTCTCGTTTCTTGGAAAAAATTTTGAGCATATCAATCAATTGTTCTTCCTCTGATGGTTCTGGTTTTTGTTGAGGATAGTAGGTGGATGGTGGATAAGATGGAAAGTATGATGGTTCTTCGTACCATGAAGGATTTTGATAGCTCTGCCACCCTGGATTGTAGTTGTACTCGCAATAATTACTTGGGTGGTTACCGTCAATATCTCACATCTCTCCATTGCATTCTGTTGAGCAAATGTGGTATTGCTTGGCTGGCATCCAGTGATAATTGTTGGGCTGGACAACAGGCCTCAGAAAACCGGACTGTTGCTCCCAGATTTGGGGTGTATCTTCTTGTAAAGCTCTTGATCTTTCAATCTCCCAATAGTGTCCATTGTTAACCACCTGAAAATAAAAGAAGAAATAAAATTACAGATAAAATAAAGAAAATTAGATACAGGTAAATTAGATAGCTTCAAAATTAATAACTCAAGAAATATAAGTCCCCGGCAACGGCGCCAAAAACTTGACCGGCGTAAACACACACGTATAACGCAAGCGCACGTATCGTTCAAGTAGTATAAAAATATCGATCCCACGAGGACTTAATATCTAAACTATTAATTTATGAGGTCAAATGATTACTAATATCTAACAAGTTGATTGATTGATTTGAAATGGTGACGATTCTAAATTTAAAAGCAGTAAATAAAATTGTCGAAATAGGTTTTAAGAAATTCAATATTAAAAACTATCTAGGGTTGTGATTTCTTTCTTCCAATATCATTTTAAAGATGAAGTGGTTATCTTAGTTGGGTAATATATTGATTTATTAACCTGGAACACTAAATTATGTGTAAAGCCTCTGTCGATGGTCAGACACAAATACCCAGTTTAACCCAATTGAACCATATGTCTATGTCAACCAAATTATCTGGATTCATTAAGTTAAGTTCCAATTATGGCTACCCCCGCCCGACAGGTATATTCCTATCCTGTAAGGAAATCTATTAAAGGGTTATCTATCCTCAAGGAAGATCGTGGGCTATTGAGTCTAAGGCTGAAACCTAAAATCCCTATGTCTAGTTCATTTTAGATTTACCAGATCAATTTTATTAATGGCCAGTTAATGAAAAAGCATTAAGTTTAAGACTCAATAAATAAATCTTTATATTACCCAAGCTATAATCTAACCCTTATAAAACGGTGATATTGATTTCATCACAACAACCCCAGATAACTAATTTAGTTACACATAACTAGGGCTAATAAAAACTTAAAAGTAAAAGACATAAAGTGAAAATGCTGAAAGTAATTGCGGTAAGTAAAACTGAAAAGTAAATTACAATAAAATAAAATGCTAAGGTAAAAAATTACTTTTACTACTACTAATTTAGATATCTCCCATAAAATAATATATAAACTTGTGATATTATTTTACCAACCGACCAATCTGGCGGTATCCTGATTAAGTCAAATTAAGTCCAACCAGCCATATAGGCGGTAATATTTGTCCATAATCCAGCCATAAAGGCGGTACCAAAATAAATTTACCAACCGACCAATCTGGCGGTATCCTTGATTAGTCAGGTTAAAACCAGATTAAATTGAATTGCCAACCGACCAATATAGCGGTATCCTTTATTAATCAGTATTTTAAATAGTGAATATATTATTTTTAAGGGAGATTAATCTAAATAGTAACAGTAAAAGAATTACCTTTCACCCTAGCTTGGGAAATTACCTCCTCATTACTGAAAAGTAAAAACTGAAAAATTAAAGAAAGAAAAGTATTGTGCGTAAAAGTAAATTGCGGAAAGTAAAAACTGAAAAGTAAATAAAAGAAGTGCGAAACTGAAAATTAATTACTGAAAACTAAAAATAAACAAACTAGATACAATCTTCTTATTTATTCATTAAGAATTTCAAGGAAGAAAGTATGAATTTTACAAATGAAATGGCTTGGTATTTATAGGCAAAATTTTGCCACCATCAAATCATCCATCAAATTCTCCACCAATCCATTATTAATTTCTCCACTAATTACTCCACCAAATCCATAATTGCTCCACTAATTTCTTATCTTGTTTGGTGTTGATTTGATAATTTTTATTAATTATTAATTAATTAATATTTTGCTTTGAAAATGATTGATAATGACTTTTAATAATTACACTCCACACACTTCTGGATGGTTCATCAATTTCGGTCATGAAATCATCAGAATTCGAAAATTTTTCTCTTTCAAAGTTGTAGATCTTTGAGTCTTCTTTAATCTGGAACTTGAATCAGCTCAATCCGATATCTGAGTAAAAGGTTATGCCCAAAATACGACAGATGCGCAAAACTGGAATTTCCAAAACTGCACTTCGTCAAAAACGCCCTTTCAAATTTCCAATCTTCAATCTAAATTAATATATCAAGTCCAATAATTGCCCTTATTTGATCCACATTTCGTCCTAAATGATTTCATTGAGTCCCGATATTATTTTATCTGCAAAATAAACTAAAACACATCAAAACGTTCATCAAACCCGAGAAACTAAACAAATATTAAGTAAAAGGGGCGGTAAATATTGATATATTTTCCGCTCATCAACGACTCATCAGTGTCGTGGTCTCCGAAGTCATGGGCAATAGTCCCCCTTCGGGTAAACCCTTCTTTCGGTCTACAACTCTCCCCCCTGGTCTGGAACTCAGGACTGACAAGTAAGGTTCTGCCTTTTGTCATCAGCCATTGGCTAAAATTTGAGTAAACCGTAAGGCATATATACAAAGAAAAGTCCATGAATTTTTTTTTTTTAAAAAAAAGAAGAATAAAGAGGAGGATGAGGAGAAAAATAAAATAAAATAAAATAAATATAATATAACCCTGCATTGTTGCCTTTAGTTGCAATACCAGTATATTGTCGTTGTTACATTCCTGAAATTCAATTTTTCATACCTAAATTTTTTTAATTAGAAAATCAAATATAAAAGAAAGTACAATATAAGTGAATTAATAAGTATGAAAATAAATGGTTAAGCATATTCTTACAAAGCAGAAGAAAATAGTAATACAAAAATCACAGACGGAACAAAAAAAACAACAAAAATAATAACAATAATAATCACCTTCAAACATTCGGGAGAAAAGAATTATGATAAATTTTTATTTTAATTGGAGATTATATTATAATTTTTATTTGTAATTGTTTTTTTAATAGTATATTATAATAGTATATTTTTTTAATTAATTTATTATTTATACTCTAGTTAAGTGGAATTTAGGGTGATGAGGGAGAAGAGAATCGTGGAGGGGGTCCTCCAGGGACGTGACTTGGTGGTGTAGGGTTCAGGATCTCACCTTGAGTATTGAGTTTCAATTCAGGGAGTGCGTTTCCGTAAGAGTATGAGACAGTCGGGGATTTTACTACCTGCTCTACTTAAGTTCGAAATAAGTGATTTAACGGTGGAGTTTCCAACCATTTTAAAAAAAAAAAACAACAAAAATGTGGAGGGGAAGTGAATTTGTTGAGAAAATAGAGAAAATCAAAGCTATTAATTATGAAGAGTGAGAAAATAGGATATAAAAATTATAATTATTTGATTTTTTAATTAGAAGTTAGGATGCGCTTATAATATTTTGTCCTCAGAGCTATTAATTATGGGAGGTAAAAATAGGTGATTAAAAAGTAAGAATTTGATATTTTAATTTAAATTAGGATTTATAACAATTTGTTTTTGTTCTTTCAATTCTATGTTAGTTGTCCCGACGTGGCTTGGTGGTGTAGGGTTCAGGATATTACTTTGAGGTCTTGGGTTCAAATCCAGGGATAGTATGTTTCTTCTAAGAGCCTGGAACACAGCCCGGGCCCGGGATTTTACTTGCTCCGTTAAGCCCGAATGAGTAATTGACAGTAGCGTTTCCAACAATTCAAAAAAAAAAAAAAACATTCTATGTTAGTTATGGGAGAAATAGACTTTTTTTTTTAAAAAATAAATAAATAAATAAAATTAGGATGTGTTTTAAAACTGTCCGCGTTAATTACAATTAAAAAATACATATCCTGAGTTAGATTCTTTTAACTAACGTATATGTTAACATATTTTTTATTAAATTTTTTATTTTTAATTAATAAGTAATAGTTTTTGTCCCCAATAGACGTGGTTATGTTAGGATTTAATGTCCTAAAACTTCATGTATTGTAAACGGAATTATTATTGTAATAATAATAAATGCAGTATTCATTTTATCAAAGTTGTTTGATTTATATCGCATATTGTCCCAATTGTCTTGTTTACCTTGATTACTATTGTAACTTCAGACTTAGTGTCTGTTTGATGCACAAGAGGATTTAAGTTTGAAGTTAGTAATCTAAATAGTCTGTAGAGACAACACATAGGGTACTTTATTTGTGGTTTATCTATAGCTTGCGGGTCATTCTATACTTGTATGACGACCCTTTATCCGGATCGTTCATGTAGTGACATGGGAATGAAGGCACCTTGTATGATGAGATCCATACAAATATACGAATTTCTTTTAATATCTGTTAACCGAAGAAATTCATTTTTATCTAATAGATGGTCATATATGGATTCGATCTTAATCCTGAGTGTACTATGAACTCCTGCATGATAGGTTATATCCTTTGATTTTATAAGGTGAGGTTGGTGTTGCATTACTGGCCAATAACTACGTATTTTGGGGATATGGTTTGGTGGTAGCTGAGAACGTTTTACCATAGGTATGTAATTCACTCCTTACGAGAAACAGAAGAGTATCTCTTTTAAGAGTTGATTCGGGACTTGAACAATCTGAGCGCCCAACTTTTCTATTACCAATAGAAAGTGTTATATATCATAATTGTTATGAATTAATTTTTCATATAGAATCAATGTTGCTTAAGAGACAAAATATTTAGAGGAGTTTAACGGACTTTTGACTCGGCTATTTATGAGATATTCGTGAAGGGCTATATCCATATGTAATGAATATATCGATGGACACCGAAGTTGTTCGGTTTATTTTATCCATCTACAGTAACGGGAGTTCAACTTAGAGTTTTTAGTGGAATAATGCGGAGTTAATAATTCGTAATATTTGATTAAAGAATTTAATTAATATTTCGGAATTATTGGAGCTCGGAGCCGTATAGGTCCATTTGGTCCCCGTGCTAGCTCGATTAACTGTATCAAACCTAATATAATTAGATTGTCTAATTATATGCTCACATTATATTTATATATTATTAATGAGATTAATAATATTTATTGTCTAAAATGAAAACATGTTAAATTAGTTTAACTTAATGTTTTCTAGAATTCTTTGATTATGAGATAATGAAGTATGATTATGAGATAATCAAGTAGTAATGATTATGAGATAATTACTACAACATAATTGAAGATAATTTAATCATTATTGAGATAGTGATTTTTATTTACCTTGGAGACAAGGCCATGTGGCTTGCCATGCTCTCCAATTGATTATGTCTATTAGGTAGCTTGTATACACCTAATAGTTTTTTCATTAGCTAATCCATTTTTATGCTTTGGTATGGCTCCACATTTATGTGTTTTCCATTGAAAGAAAGCATTTGATGCTTAGTGACAAAATTCTTGTCTTTAACTTATCATTTCTTATGCTTTGGTATGACATTCACATTTTGTGTTGGTCATTGCAAGAAAGAAATAGATGCTTAATAACAAGGTTAGTTGGCTTGTGTAAGAGAATATAATCTCTACTATTTCTCTCACTCATAAGGTTAACATTTTGCATTCATTCACACAAGTGAAATTGAGAGAAAATAGAGAGAGTTCAAACATTCACAAGTGTTGTGAGAGTGTTTGAAATTCCAAAAAGCCAAACACCATTGTGACATATTAATTCTCTAAATAGTTTAGAGTATTGATCTTTGTGAGTGAAGCCCACACTTCGGTTTGTTGGTTTCGAGTCATAGTTCGGAAGGTCGAGTGGTTGATCCAAGCATTGGACATCAAATGATTTATTTCGGCTACTACAATAAGGAGAAGGCAAAGAAAATTTTAAAGATCCATACCGGACCGGATGCCTACACAAACAACTTCTGCCGCGCTAAGGAAAGTCGTTTCCTATAATTGACATCAAGAGCTTAAGGTTGAAAAGTTTTCTTAACCCTTCTCATTTTCGTTTTATTAATTTATATGAGATATGGATTATTAAATATATGTTGTGATGAGTAGGCACAATTAGATTAATGAGATGAATTATTTTAATGTTCATGTGATGAATGTTTACTTTCGATTCATATGATGAATGTATTACGTTGATCGTTATTTTTTCCGGCTCTTGTTTTTAGCATTGGAAATGTAAGACCATAAGGTCATATTCTTTCAAGTGTTGTAAGTTTATTTCCTTTGTAATAAGTCCTTTATGTAACCCTATTTGTAACTTGGAGGAGCCAATGCCGCGAAGGACTTTTGACGAAGAAATTCTGTGAAGAACTCAACAACACTCCATGGAACAAGATTTGAAGACCAAGGGATGCCTTGGATTTATTGTACTAATTACATTAGTATAGAAAAATAAGAGCCCGGTCAACGCAATTTGAAATGTGTATGTTTTTCAATTTCCAGCCCTGGAAACTGGGTTGCGTCGCGACGCAGACGCAACCCCTTAGCGCGTCGTGACGCGCTAAACATACGAGAACTGAGGCTACTGACTCGATCGCATCGCGACGTAGGTCTCCTCGTGCAGCGACGCGACACAGACCTGATCCTTTTTCAGTTCTGGTTTTCTGGGCGTCGTGACGCCCAGACCTGGGTTAATATGTATGTTTTAAATTATTTATTAACATGTCATATAGCCTAGGTGCCTACTCTTGCATTTTCACATGCCATAATATGTAGATATGCATGATATTCTAGTCATTAAATATAATTTTATGTAATTTAAAAGTTAAATAAGAATATGAAATGCATGCAAACGGATTAATAAGATTAATTAGTTTAAAGGTTTAAAATTATGAATTTAAGTTTTAGAAACAAATGGACCATATGAGTACATTATTTTCCTTGGTATATCGGATGGAAACCCGGATGTAAATTCCATAGCCGGTTCCGAATGGACGGTAGTATGGTCTTCACTTGGGATACAATACCACGTACCTTTGGAATAAATCATGTACTTTTATCGATTAAATGGTTTAATGACATTTGGTCCGTTCGTTGAATTCTAAATTTTAAAACCTATAAGTGGACTAATAATTTAAGAGTTAAATTGATTAGATCACTATAACAACTTGATTAAATTAGTTTAATTAAGCTAATTGGTTAGTATAGACTAATTGGAATTAGTGAATAAAATTTTAAAGAGTTAAAATTGGGTAGATCACTAAATCATCAACTAGTATTAATAAGGTTATCACTTTAGTCGAGCATAATCTAAGATTCATAATATACTAGTAAGATAGAAACCTTACACTTCATAGAGTGAGTGGGATAGGGGTATACCATAATATATCCAGCGATCTCCATTGTTATCCAGAAACGTGAGATTCAATAGGCGCCTCGAGACGACTTTGCTTTCGTCCCCCTACGGATGGTATCCTTTTGGGGTCAATATCAGGTTTGGGTTCCGAAAGGATAGGGACTCTAGATGTATCTGGTGATTTGACCTACCCTACGACAGCACTTCACTAGTTAAGTCCTAGGGTTCCGAATAATGGGTCACACTCACAAATGAATGATTAAGTTGTTAATCAAAGCTTCCTTGATCAAAATAACGGTAGTTGATTAATATAAGAATAAGAGTTATTTCAGATATATTAATCAATTGAGAATGTCTCAATCTATCATGAGAATATTGACCTACCCTAAGGCGAAACTTATTTGTGGGATGATAGATAACTGTGGCATAGTAATTCTTTTAGGTTTCTAATTCATT
Source organism: Zanthoxylum bungeanum (assembly GCA_019454045.1). Taxonomy (NCBI): domain Eukaryota; kingdom Viridiplantae; phylum Streptophyta; class Magnoliopsida; order Sapindales; family Rutaceae; genus Zanthoxylum; species Zanthoxylum bungeanum. The sequence goes on along the minus strand of SKCR01006129.1, from coordinate 13,890 downwards.
ATACATTTATCATGCATCATGTTTAATTTTATGCCTAAATATTTGACAATTTTAAATATGCGACGAATAAATATTGAATGCGCGTTTATTATTGTTTTCAGCCATGGCATTTGCAATTATCTCAATTCTCAAACAACAAGAAAAATTAACAGGGGATAATTATGTTAAATGGAAAAGTGACATGAATGCTATTTTGGTCGGCGATGACCTTAAATTTATCCTAATGGAGGAATGTCCTCATGAACCAGCACCAAATGCTGGCAGAGCTACACGTAATGCCTATAATAATTGGATTAAAGCTGATGAGAAAGCCCATAGCTATTTGATAGCAACCATGGCTAAGGTTCTTGCTGCACAACACGAGCCTATGGCGACAACATCAATAATTATGCAGTCATTACAGAACATGTTTGGGCAACTTTCAGACCGGCAACAACATGAGGCAATAGTCTCTATATTGACCGCCAGAATGAAGGAAGGCACATCAGTGCAGGACCATGTGTTAAGGATGATATCTTATCTTAATATTGTTGAAACCGATGGTGCACGTATCAATGTTCAAAGCCGGGTGACAATGATCATGGAAACCCTTCCGAAGAGTTTCCTTCAGTTTAAAAGCAATTGTTCTATGAATAAGTTAACTTTAACGTTGACTGAACTGCTAAATGAGCTCACCAATTACGAGTCTGTTATGAATCCACTCCCTCTCTCGAGCATCAGTGAAAATATCATCAACTACAGACTTCGATATCTCTATAAAAATTCAATAGTTAACGACTCATTATGCTTTGTGATTCTATATTAACGACTTCAAAGAAACTTATATATTCTCTCGAACTTTATAAAACTCCTAGGTTATATTCTCTAGATCTATTCAAAATCTCCTCTCTCGAGTGATAGATTTCAAACATATATCATCATATTTGTGGGCAGCAAACACAAGGCATTAAACTCAAGAGAATAGAAATAAACTGAATAAAACTTCATAACAAAATTGACAAACAATTACAAGGTTCAAGCATCAGTTACACCATTTTCCAGAATTAAGGAGTTTAGTTCATGACAATAGATAAAACAGTGATAAACAAATCATGAATCTAATGGAAATCATTAGAGTTTTAAGAAAGAAATAAGAAGATAAAACCTGAATTGAATCTCTTCCTCTTCGGACGTCACTGCCTTCGTCTCCTCTTGTCGCTCTTCAATCCTCTTCATTGGATCTCTCTAAAATATGTATTTTGGTATTTTGTGCTGTGTATTAGCCTCATCTTTTGAGTCTTGGACGAACTAATGTATTTATAGTAGAGCCTTTGGTGTCATTGAACATGTTAAAACCCCTAATTTGGAACGCGTGTGTTTGTCCCTCAGCGCCGCGATGCCTGGACTTGGGCGCCTCGGCGCCAAACCCTCGGGAATTTGTATGGGACACTAGAGGCGCCACGACGCCTGGTGGTTGGCATTGCGGCGCCAGTGCATTTTCTTCTTTTAATTTCTTTCAAAATCAAACTTCTCTTCTCTTTTACGTGGTCTTCTTGCCTAAAATTCTTTGTTTATTGTTAAACAACAATCGGCCCCACTTTACTTTCTTATTTTTCATGGATTTTTGCCTTTTTTCTCTTTCTTTCACAAATATGGCCCACGTTGCATGTTTCTCTTAATTTGTTCGTGATTCTTTTTAAAATAACAATTTCCTTCCTTTCATGTTTTCAATTGTATGCGGCCTCATCTTGCCTTTTTAGTCTTTATTTCCAAGATAATCCAAAACTTTCCTATATAAATAAAAATAATAAATTTAGATAGAAATCTGTAAAATAAAATATAAACTTAGCATAAAGTTAAATTAAAAGGTAATAAAATAACATATAAATATACATTTATCAGTCCCCGTAGGTCCAATGTCGAGGCAAATGTTGCCGAATCTAAATCTACAAAGAATAAGAAGAAAGGCAATTGGAAGGCAAATGCAAAACCAATGAAAAAGAAGAACAACAAATGCTCTAAAGGAACCAATGCCAAAGGAAAATGTTTCCATTGTGAACAACAAGGGCATTGGAAAAGGAATTGTCTGAAATACCTTGCTGAGCTTAAAGAGAAGAAAAATACAAGTAATATAATTTACTTGTCATTGAGTCTCTTTTGGTGGAGGATGATAAATCCATATGGATTGTTGATTCTGGTGCCACTAACCATGTTTGTTGTTCTTTGCAGCTACTTGACTCATATATGGACCTTGTTGAAAGTAGCTTTACCATGAGAGTTTGGACAAGGGATGTTGTTTCAGCAAAAGCAGTGGGAGTTTCAAATTTGAATTTTAATAAGAGTTATTTATGATTGAATGATGTGCTATATATTCCTGGTTTTCGCAGGAATTTGATTTCTGTAACAAAATTTATGGAATGTGGTTTTTCTATTTCATTTAATAATAAGTCAGTTATTATTAGTAGAAATGGATTAAATATATGGACGGGAAACTCCGAAAATAATCTATATGTATTAAGGCCGTTAATGCATGAATCACTGCTTAATACTGAAATATTTAAGATTAAAAGATCTAAAACTAAACGGCAAAAGATGTCTCATGATGAAACTTATTTATGGCACCTTAGACTTGGTCACATTAACCTTTACCGGATAGATAGTCTAATTAAGAACGAAGTTTTAAATTAGTTAAGACTCGGTACTTTACCTGTCTGTGAATCATGTCTAGAAGGCAAGATGACTAAGAGACCTTTTACTGGAAAAGAGATAAGAGCCAAAGAAATACTTGAGCTAATACATTCGGACGTTTGCAGACCGATAAATGTAAAAGCCCGAGGTGGTTATGAATACTTCGTCACTTTCATTGACGATTATTCCAGATATTGGTATGTTTACCTAATGCAGTACAAGTCAGATACATTTGAAAAGTTCAAATAGTATCGTGCTGAGGTTGAGAACCAGTTTGGTAAAAGCATCAAAATTCTATGATCAGATCGTGGAGGAGAATACCTTGATAGATATTTCGAGGAATTCTTAGTTGAGCATGAAATTGTTTCACAGCTCACAGCACCTGGAACACCACAACAAAATGGTGTTACAGAAATGAGAAATCAGACCCTACTACACTGTTAGGGTTGGTGCTCTGAGCGCCAATTTCTTATGTATTTCCCTATAAATACTCTTGTATATATTTATTAATGAATAAAATAAACAGTTTCTATAATATAATTCTTTTATTATATGGTAAAGACGTAAATGACCATAGAGTGATTGGTTATGATACAGTTGCAAAAGCCTCGCAACTGACATTGAGCAGTATCATAACAGTATCATTCTTTAACTGTTCCTGGTCAACGTTTACAATTACTTGGTCAGTACGTAAACCCATTGAGATTGGTACGTGTCGTATATTGGAAGGTTGGATTCTAATGGTTTCTCAATGAACCATGAGTCTCGGGAGACTCGTATAGACACGTAGGTATTTATATCGGATAAACACTGAACGACTCGCCGAAGATTCTTAATAGATGGTACATCAACGTCAATAAGAATCTTCTCGGGTTAAGTGAGCATAGTGATCCTCCGACTTGAGGTACCACTGTGGATATATGAGGTATCCTCCACACTTTGATGGCAGTCACGTCACCGATCTATTTAGATCAGACCTTCGCATGTTCGTTGGATATGGACTGATTCTCATGATATCATGTGCGTATCAAGATAGGATCCGTCAGTTCTATGTACAGAGCAAAGGTATTGACCGGTGCTTACACACGCGTATAACGCAAGCGCACGTATCGTTCAAGTAGTATAAAAAGTATCGATCCCACGAGGACTTAATACTTAATCTATTAATTTAATGAGGTCAAATGATTACTAGTATCTAACAGGTTGATTGATTGATTTGAAATGGTGATGATTCTAAATTTAAAAACAAGTAAATAAAATTGCACGAAAGTAGGTTTAAGAAAATTCAATATTAGGAAACTATCTAGGGTTGTGAATCTTTCTAATATCTTTTAAAAGATGAAGTGGTTATTTCATGTTTGTGTAATAAATTGGTTTACTAACCTGGAACACTAAATTATGTGAAAGCCTTTGTCGATGGTCAGACGCAAATACCCAGTTTAACCCAATTGAACCATATGTCTATGTCAACCAAATTATCTTGATTCATTAAGTTTAAGTTCCAATTATGGCTACCCCCGCCCGACAGGTATATGTATATCTTGTAAGGAAATCTATTAAAGGGTTATATATCCTCAAGGAAGATCGTGGGTTATTAAGTCTAAGGATGAAACCTAAAATTTATTTGTCAAGTTTATTTTAGATTTACCAGATCTATCTCATTAGTGGCTAATTAACAAGACGCATTAAGCTTAAGACTTAATAAGTAAACCTTTAAATTACCCAAACTATAAAATAACACCTTATAAACCGGTGATATTAGAATTCATCACAACCTTAGATAACTAACTTAGTTACAACATATAACTAGGGCTTTAAAAGACATAAAGTAAAAATACTGAAAAGTAATTACGGTAAAGTAAAAGCTGAAAAGTAAATTACAATAAAATAAAATGCTAAGGTAAAATGATCAACTTTTACTATTTACTATTTAGATATCTCCCTTAATATAATATATTAACTTGTGATTATGCTAAGAGAAAAGAGAATGAAGAAGTTAGTGATTAATCAGGTGAAACTTCTACTCCAAGTAACTAGTTGTTTTCTTTCTTTCTAAATTACTGAATAAGTAAATTCTCCGATTATATTTATCATTCTCCATATACACAGCCAACAAAATATTAAACAACTCATTTTTGCCCATAACGGTCATAAGTACAGTTGATAAGAGAGTAATTTTTTTGTCCTAAAGTTTTATCAGAATTCACACCTTTTTGTAGCAATGAAATAATTTTTCTGATTTTTCTGATTTTTTTCTTTGATTTTTGATTTTTTTTTTATTTATATACAATATCTTTCATCTATGTAGCGAGTGTTGGGTCGGTGGCTCCCAAACTAGTTGGCTTTAGGGCACCAAATGTTAAGACACCCCTACGGACTTATTTACTCAGACTTTAGATATATATATTTTTGCAGCATCTTTGATCCATGTAGCGAGCTTTGGGCCAGTGACTCCCAAACCAGTTGGTTTTAGGGCACTAGGTGTTAAAACACCCTTACAGACTTAATAACTCGGACCTCAGACGTTTTTTTTTTACTCCATTGCTTTTTGAGATGCTTCCTCCAATTAAACTAGAGCACTGAATATTACAAACTTTTCAATTTTAGTTCATGTTCGTATGTTACCATGCATGTTGATAATACCTGCCAACTGAGCATATGAAGATCCATTTTAGTCAGTATTATGGAGAATTCACAAATTAAATAATTCAAAAGGAAATAAATAAAAATTAACTTGTTCCGAAATAGGTTTGAGATACGTCTCAGGAGTGAAAACTCCTTACACAGCTATCTCTCAGCAATTTCACCTTTTTAGTCAAAATAAAAACACAAAAACGCAAAATATTTTTGTAATTTTTGAAAAAATTTCAATTATTTGTATATTTCGAAAAATTTTGGCCTAAAAATAAAAACAACACACAAACTAAAAACAAGGTACTGATCAACTAATTCCCTCTCCCAAACCAAAATAAGACATTGTCCCCAATGTCTTAAACAGTAGAGGAATAGTTTAGAAGATAATACATGGATAACTAAAATTCTACACGAAAAGTTAAAGGTTCAGATCCAGATTAATCTGATGCCTCTTACCACGATCGTCCTCGGACCAATTTATCTTTGAAAGGATAGGGTCAATTTGTGGTTCATAGGCTAAGATTTGGTCAATTAGATCCGGAGCAGTTCTGGCAGTGAAGAGGAGTGTTGGACAATTATGACCCATAGCATCACTATTTGTACAGATCATGGTGTTGTTGTACAAATTAACTATGTGACAAAGGAAATTGCCCTTTTATCATTTCTAATTAGATTACCAAGATGTATAAATGATGAAAGATCCTTATGATTAGTTCCGGATTGAGATGATATGAGACAGTATCAATCCACGAAGGTTTAATCATTAAATATCCCTAGTCGGAGTGTTATCGAGATTGGACATCGATAATACGTAAAAGACCAGTATTACATTTGTGCGCGTTGTGAGGGCATAACGACATAGTTCTCATATATTTGGGTATATGATACTCATGCAAGAGTAATAGGAGGTTGTGTTTACCGATGGTACGGAAACAGCTTCGCTCTGGATAGACCCCTCGGAATTCCATTGGTAGTATGACTATGTGTCTATGGAAGTCCGAATCAGGGTAGGTGTATTTGGTCTTAACCTGAGATTTGCACCGCTAATACTTGCGACAATCAATATACTTTGGTTTTGGTCGTCTAGGGCTTTAACAGGTTCTGTGTACGCCTCTTCTGGGTATATTGAGAATCGTAGTGTATTGGGTGTGATGTCAAGAAGGAAGTATCACTCCAGTCATAGTGGAGATGATGGTCACGTAGGATACGGAACTGGTGCTCTTTTATGCTGCAGCTATCGAGATAATATGACTATGTCATGATTATCCGATTATAGAGACTAGTTACCAGAGATCCGATATGTGCTTCGTACAGGGCAGACACAATTCCAGCCTCAGGCCTTGCACATGACATCCGATACTGGATCGTAATACGCAATACTACGTATACTACGCCTGATAAAGATTACATATTCCTTTAAGAATATTTCTAGAGAATTGGGTAGGCATGGTGCTTTGCTAGAAGCCAACCATGTCTTGTAAATCGGTAAAAGCGTAGTACTAGGTACGAACGTGTTTGGATAGTCTGACGACCGGATTTACTGCCAACATATATGGGGATCTCATGGGTCGCTTCCCGAAGATTCACCGATGATGTATGACTCGCACTTTATTAATCTGGGATTAATTATAAGAGAGAGAAAATTATTCTAGGATTAATTACGAAGATATTTTATCTGGGATAAAATATTATTTAAAGAGAGAGAACGATTAATTTGGAATTAATCGATAAAATAATATATTCGATATATTATACGAAATTAGATTTCGACGCGAAATTAAAATTAGATTTTAATTCGGGCGAACGAGTTAATTTAGAATTAATTCGTTAGCGATGTGAATAGTAATTTTGCTAGGCAAAATTATTCAATTGAATTTGATTTAATTTCATCGCAACGGAAAATTCGTTAATTCAGAATTAGCGAACCCGAGGCCGGGAGTGTTTACGGGCCCACTCGCATTCTGAATTCAAGTGCGGCCCATAAGTCACATCAAGCGTCAAATCACTAGTCAATCAAATGATGGATGTCTTGTCACTTTGAGTGATTGACATCTAGTCATTATTCATTGATTGATGGGTGTAGTTGAAGGCTTTAATGCCTAGTACTTTATTTGACTTTGGTAATTGATTTTTTGTATTAGATTTTTGAAATCAAAATACACAATTTCACTCTCTCTTTCCTTCTCCACATCTTACGCCCATTTCAAAGAAAATGAGCTCTCTCCATTTTCTTCCATGACCAAAAGTTCAAAGGGAATATGGTGCTTTTTGTGGAAAAAATTACCAAGTGCTAGCACACATTAGGAGTCTTACGAAGGTGATAGGGAAACCCACCCGTGGGCATGGAATGCACACCCAAGCTTGGAGCTTGGCCTAACAATTGGAGCACAAAATACCTCAAAATGCCGAGAGCTCAAGGAAGGAAAAGCTTGAAGATTTTTGTTGTTCCTCGTATCGCAAATGCCGATCAATGTAAGTATGATTCTGCCACGCTTCTTTTGAGTATTCACACATGTTTCTTTGCTTGAATTGATCTTGGGACTAATATAGAAACCCAACAATGGTATCTTGAGATATTTTGAGCATGAAATTTGATTAGGGTAAAATTTGGGTAAATTGGATTTGAGCATGTTTTGACTAAATTACTTGTTTGAGCATGCTTGTATATGGATGACTTGGAGTTGTTTGTGATCAATTTTTTGAAAAATAGATTGGATCAATTTTTCCCCAAATTTGAGGCTTGGTCGAAAGTTGAGACTACCCTAATGTCATGGTGATTTTGTGTTTTTGATCATTGGATGAGTTGAAATCATTTGCGTAATGTTGATTTAGGATTTAATTGGATTAAAAGCGAATCGGACAAAGAAATCCCTAATTGACGTGAATGATGTAGCATGAAAATGATTGATTTTTTTTTTGATTCAATTGTGTTGGACATAAGTTGATGATGATTAGCATAATTAATTGAGTGAATTAGTATTTTGGAAATTTTAATTTGGTTAATTAATTATGGAATACACCTTAGGATAATTAAATTATGAATTTTGGAATTTTGGAAATTTAATTAATTTGGCCAAATTTGGAATTGGGCTTGGAAAGTTGTAATTGAGCTTAATGGGCTTGGTTGGGCCAAGTTTGGTTTAGGCTAATTGGTTGGATCCAATTGGGCCCAAAACCATATCCATAAAGTCCAATTATAACTTAGTGGACCTTTAACTTTAATTGGGCCTAAATTGGTTTCTTGGCAATAAGGGTGATTCCTTAAATGGGCTTTGGTATTTGGGTTTGACCCATATTGACCAAAAGCCCATGCCTTAAGAAATTAATTAAAAGCCCGGACTTTAATTAAATTAACATTGGATGTTAATTGGGCTTTGAGACCCGTAATGATTAGATTTAGAATCTAAGTCGAAAAGGCACATTAAAAAATGTAATTATTTAATTTAGAATTAAATAAAGAATTATTATTAAATACAAATTGAATTGGATTTGATGTTGTAGTTTAATATAATTCAAGAATTCGTACTTTGAGTACTTATTCGCAAAACGAGTTCGACTAGCGCAAAATCAAATCGTTGTTTGAACATTGGATGGTCATTAATTTCAGATGAATTAATTGGATTAGAATGATTGATAACATGCTTTGTGTGAATACATGGATGCGATGTATGAATAATGTATATCGGATGGATATTAGATGGGTGAGGGCAATTTTGGAAATTGTTGTAATAAATTTAGAATTTATTAATTGGACCTGCGTGTCCAGCCTATTACCTCTTGACTCTTTGTATTTCTATTCTAACATATTCCTCTCAATGTAAATGAGGTTTCTTTAGAAGTGTTATGTAATCGGGTAGAAGTAATACTTGTGCTAGCGGGAGAGAAAAGAGGGAGATTTGTTCTAGGAACAATGTGTTAAGTATCCATCCGCATATCATTATTATTTTATTATATGCGCCTTATAATGTGTTAGAATGCATGTTTATGGTGTATGATGATGAGACCTTAACAAAGATAATAAATTGATTGCCAATTTGCACGTTAAAAACCCTTAACATCATATTAAGCGTTTTTCCTTCCATTGAGTGATTCTTACTCAAGATCCAAGACTGGCATTGGTTTGTTGGCCAAAGTCAAGGCCTTTGTCCGTCGAGGATGTGTTTGAATCACGAAGGCTTTGTTCCATATTGGTGTCTTGTCCAAGTTGTGATTTGTTGGCCAAAGTCAAGATTACTTCTTGTCCATCGACATCGATTACGAAGCTTTCCATGGTCAATGGGTTCCGCTTAACTGGGATTATTAAGTTTGTTGTGCCAAAGTCCATGCTTAATTGATTCAGAGGAAAAAGGTTAGGGAAATATTTGATATATTGGCATATATAAGATATATGTTTCGGACTTGGATGTCCACCTACTGGATCTAGGAATTGGATGGGATCCAATTGATCTTAGAGATCTACCTAGTTAATTATCATACAATTTATTGGCCAAAGTCAAGATTGTGTGTTATTTAACGGGATCCTAGCCCACTAGGAAACAAGGTTTCCCTAGTACTCCACAGAGGGTTAGAGGCTCGCCGAAAAATAGTGGGAGGCAAGTATTAAATTTGGCAATAAGTTTAGTTACTTGTCAATACGTGCTCATTTCAATTTTTGTCATATAAATTAATATATTAGTTGGACTAATATTAATGTTGTTTTAATTAAAACAGTTGGACTGTATTCAAACTATTTCAATTAATAGTTGATTTTATAATTGGATTATAGTAATCAATATAATTGAATTTAACAATTAAATTATAGTTGATTATATAGTTAGACTATAGTAATCATTATAATCAATAGTACCTAAAATCGTTGATTTGATAGTTAGACTATTGGAATCAAGATAATTGAAAGATTAGAGTTTAGAACATAATCCTGGGAGAAAATGTTTTTTAAACGGCTTTAATTTTCAAATTGGGAATAAAATCTCAGGATAGTCCTGAAAACCGAGAAGTTACTTTATTTGATATAGTGACGTCTCGAGCCTAAGCCCGGAGTTGAGCAAATAGTAGAACATGATATTTGGAATATTCATGTGATGATAACTTTAGTGCTTAATCCATTATGCTGGACAAATAGATTCCTTAATTTCTTAATCAGAACTAAGGATTAGATCCTTATAAAATGGAAATGATAATGAAATTGAAGGATCTTCATAGATCTATCCTTAGATCTTAGAAGTACAAATTGCAATAGAATACTATTGGAGAGTTAATGGCTATACTCAATGAGACAAAATCAGAGTTTGCAATAGGGCAAGAAGCGCAAGGCGCATCTTACTTCGACATCTCAGTTGGCCAAAGATTGGCTAAAGGCTTCTGGGGTGTGAAAAAAGGGCAAAGGCAAAATCATTATAATCTTCTGGGAAGACATAGGACATATCCCAAAATGTCTGCCTAAATTATGGCAAACGGGGTCACTGGAAGTGTGACTGCCGTATGGACAAAGCAGACATGAAGGAAGTGAAGAGGGGCAAGGCTCCGGCTTCAACCATGTTTGTCATAAACATGTTCGCTACTAGTATTAAAATTGGATTTTAGATACTGAGTATGGTACATAAATATGTACTGATGTGCAGAATCTGCTGACAAGCAGGATACTGACTTCATATGAGATCGATCTGCGAATCAGAAACGGGACGAGAGTCGCTGTTTTGACCGTAGAGACCTAAGTTTAGGAACTACCCTTCGGGTGTGTACTTAAATTAGGAAATTGTTAAAATGTAACTAGTTTGACTAGAAAACATTATCTCTATATCAGAGTATAATCCGTTGCGGTATACCTTTATATTCTAGAACACTAAAGTGTTTCATTTTATAAAGATGATATTGAGATAAACACATTAGATGTGAATAACAGTATTTATATTTTGAATATAAATAAATCTCAAACATCTAACAGGACAAACAAATAGCTCAAATTGATTTAATCAGTTGAGACTTATAAGTGGCATTGTGTCTGGACACAATTAACAAGACTCATATATCCACACTTTCGAAGAGTGGGTACTAGGATAGATTTGATTCTATTCAAATAATGTCTACGAATCTAGTTTATAGGCAAAGTGCCTAAAACACCTTTTACTTGGTAAAAGTGTAAGTGCCACCAATCTGTTAGCCCTCATCATAGTGACGTAAGTAGGCCCATGTCTAGCTAGGCTAGAGGTGGATATGAATACTTCGTAACCTTTACGGATGTGGCATCGCGTTATGGTTATGTGTTTCTTTTGAAACACGGATCGGAAACTTTTGATGAATTCAAAGAGTTTCGACACGAAGTAGACAAACAGATCGGCTAAAGTATTAAAACATCATGATTAGACCATGATGGAAAATACTTAAGCAATATGTTTCTCAATTACTTGAAAGAGTATAGTATTCTTTCAATGAGGACTCCTCCCGGAACACGTCATTTATTGACGGTGTGTCCGAACAGAGAAACCGAACCTGTTGGACATAGTAAGGTTAATCATGAGTCGCTCTGAGCTACCATTTCCTTCAAGGGATACGCATTAACAGTGCAACACTTATTTAAAATAAGGTTCCATAAAAATCTGTTTAACAGACTTAATATTAGATATGAACAGGAAAGAAACCGGGTTTTCTCATTCCTGGTGATTTGGGTATGCTGGGCATAAGTTTGGATGATACCAAACCAGAACCCAAATCGGATAAGTGCCTAATTGTAGGTTATCCTAGGGAAACCTAAGTATAGTACTTATACAACTCACAAGAGAAAAATTTAATTGTTGCTCGCCATGCGGTTTTCCTAAGAGGAATACCTATATGCAGTGTTAGTGGGAGGAAAGTAAAACTCGATGAAAATCGGAGTAATACTATTTCAGGCACCGATTTTTTAATGGAACACAGATAGTTCATCAAGGATGAAACTATACCAATAATCTTCGAATACACAAGAACCGCCAAGTCGGAGAGAGTCAGAAAAAAACCTGGGGTATGGGTTTCTGATCTCACCTCATGAAGATGTGAATCTTATTGAGGAATACAAACCGACTACGTATGAAGTGATACAAGATATCGACTCCCTATTATGGCAAAGTGCCATGAATTTCGAAATGGATTCCATGTATACCAACCAAGTTTGGACACTGGTTGATGTACCAGAAGGCATTGTGCCTATTGGTACTATATAAGTCTTCAAGGAAGACATACATGGATGGCAACATAGCACGTACTAAGCTAGGCTTGTAGCAAAAAGGTATCGTTATCAACATTGTGTCGATTACGATGAAACATTTTACCTGTTGCCATGGTTGAATCCATTTGGATAATGCTTGCTAATGCTGCATGTTTCTTTCATGAAATATGGCAGCTGAATGCCAAAACCGCTTTCCTTAAAGGAAACCTTTTGGAGGATGTTTATAACATCCTGACGGTTTTATCGTACCAAAACGAGCAAACAAAGTTTGCAAGTTAATTCGATCAATGGATGGATTGAAGCAAGCATTGCGTTCTTGGAACGATATCGTTTTGATGTAATCATAATGGTATATGATTTAATTCAAAACGAAAATAATTCTTGTGTATATAAGGAGGTTAGTGGGAGCGCACTGACAATGAATATCCTAAGTAATGATAACATATCATTTCTTGGAAATGATATTTCCCATAATAAAATCGGTGAAAGCTTGGGTTTCATGAAAATTCTCCGTAGAATTCTTGGGAGAAACAACATTTATTCTAGGAAAAAGATCTACTGGGATAGATCTAAAAGTTGTTGGCACTCTCGAGAACTCGTACATTGAAAGAAATGTACGTGACCTGTGTCTCATATGCTTTGAGCATATGGAGTCACAATCAGGCCAATCCAAGTGATAGTCACTGGATTGATGTTAAGAACATCTTTTAGTATCTTAGATGAACTAAGGATGCTTTCTTATACTATGGAGAAGAGAACTTGAAAGTGACTGGGTTCACTGCTGCAGGTTTCCTAACCGATAAAAATGACTATAAGTCGTAATAAAGGTACTATATAGTTTGAATAACGGAATAGTGAGCTGGAAATCTTCCAAGCAAGATACTGTTGCCGAATAAACAACAAAAGCGGAATATTGCTGCAGTTGAGGCAGCAATAGAAGCCTTTTGGATCGATAATAATCCTAATTAGATTAGGAGCAGCTGAGCTAGGCTACAGCATAGGCTAAAGAATTAATGGTCTTATCAACGATCCAGATATATACTTCAAATATTCATCTGATTCGTTCGGATCAGACATCGTGGAGATGTGATGATCGATAAATCGCATCTGATAATAACCATGCAAATCCGCTGACGAAAGCATTTTCTCAGTAGAAGTTTGAGAGCGAACCGTACATAGTTCGGGTGTAGGACATTTGAGTGATTGGCTATAGGCCAAGTGGGAGATTGTTGGACAATTATGACCCATAGCATCACTATTTGTACAGATCATGGTGTTGTTTTACAAATTAACTATGTGACAAAGGAAATTGCCATTTTATCATTTGTAATTAGATTACCAAGATGTATAAATGATGATGAAAAGGTCCTTATGATTAGTTCCGGATT
>SKCR01006128.1:0-25229 GCA_019454045.1 Zanthoxylum bungeanum | reverse complement strand
AAACATAAAGCCAGAGAGAGATTAAGATGTTGAAATGTCCTTTCAAGTAAAGCACTAATAGAGACAGCATGCTAGATTACAGACACACAGCGAGTTCTAATTAACTTAACATAGAAACACACCGTTCATGGCACGACACTTGCACTCGCACCACAGGTTAAATATCTGTTAATATAACTTTTTAATAATTAGCCAATGGAATCTCTATCTATCCCTTGACCATTGAGCTTCTAGGTTCGGACTCGAGCCTTAGGCCTAAGGAATTCTATTGGCTAATAACTTTAATAATTAGCCAATGGAATCTCTATCCCTCATGCACATGCACTTCCAGAAATTCTAACACCCTTTTTTCCGTCCTTTTTGAAAGAAAATTTTAAAAAACGACAAAAATAATAAAAACGAGCTCCTTATTTTCTATTAATTAAGTTAGAGCTGGCCGAATGAGTGAGCGAGATATGCTAGTGCTCCAAGTAGGGGTGCGTTCATGTATGTAGATGGCTCTGATTGCTCGTAATCTGACCGTTCGTCTGGGAACCTATCGTGTTGATCGGGCCCACCAACAATTGCACCCACCAGAATATTGGGGTTGGGAGATTGAGATTTCATGACATTGAAGCCTGAGGAGCATTGGATCTTGGCTGGATGTGCAGCAACGGACGGCAGTGATGATCCCCTGTGGTGTATCCTTTGCGGGTACCTTGGACCATATCCCACCATATAGGACATCTTCAATGGGTTGTCCCCCAACAAGTAGTCCACCTGATAATCCACAAATTACAGTCAAAATAAGTTATAAAATTTAACTTAAAAATCAGATAAATTAATAAATTTACCTGTTTCCTGGCAATGGTCCGGAGCCTCTTTGGGGTAACAGTGGTACCACCGCAGTTAACAACTCTGTGGGCAGAGGTTAAGTACTTGGCATATGTTACGAGCAAGAATGAAGTGGAGGTAACATATTGCATGTTGCTATCACTCATCTTGAACAGAAGCCCACCTGTTAATCAATTAAGAAGTACAAACAAAAATAGCCGTTACTAAAAAGTTACACACTTTTGGCATTTATAGAGAACAAGAGAGTGGAGAAATTAACCTGGAGTGTATTGGGCTGAAGAGAAAGGGGCCCCTGGAATTAGGGAGCAAATGAAATTATCTGCGTGGTCCTTGTACTCATGGAGGGACTGTAACTTTTGAACCAGAAATGCCTGAAAAAGAATGATCAAAAATCAAGATGAAGAGCCATTTCATCAACGTTTAGGAGAATAAATTAGTACAAGAAATGAGAATGAGACCTTGGAGAGAAGAATCCTAGCTCCAACGTGCTTGTTATCCCATCCAAATGTGTTATCATATTCTGCAGCTCCAAGAATCTGTCCATTAACTTGAATGTAGTTGAGGTAGGTTGGGTTCTTGGTAGCCTTGTGCAGCCAAGCAGCGCCCCACAACAGCTCATCCTTTCAACGGTAAGACACGGTAAAAAAAAAAAATGCTTTGACACTTAAAAGGGTATGTATGTTTCAAGAGCATAAATCTTTACCTGGTAACCAGAATATGAGCAATAGAATGGGCAGACAAATTTCTTTAACCCGTTGCTATAGGCTCCTCTGTACTTATCAGCAAACTGAAAAACCTGTACACAAAAGCAGAAAAACAAATCGCAATTTATTTGAGAAAATGGTTTTGTAGGCAGAGAAATGCCTTATTTTGATGACATCTTTTCAGATGTTTATGCTCTAATAAAAGTTTTACCCTGATAGCTCTTCTGACCAAAAGTTTGGAGTATGTTGGGTCACTTCTCCTGAAGACCAAAGAAGCAGCGGCTAAAGCAGCAGCAGTTTCTCCAGCCACATCAGAACCAGGAGAGTTCTTGTCTATCTTGATAACAGTCCTTGGGGTATCCATATCTTCTGGTCTCTCCCAACAAGCATGGTCCTTGTTAGCATCACCCACCTACAAAATGCAAAACCCAAAAAAGAAAAAAATAAATCAATCTCTTTGTCTTGTGTCCTCATCAAATGAGCATAATATGCACATTCTCTATAAAGAGAGAGCAGAGATTTTAAGAATGTGACCTGAACATAGATGGTGCCTGGATGTACAGTAGCTTTGAGGAGATAATCAGTAGCCCAACGAATGGCTTGTCTGGCATTTTGCAGCTCACCTTTCATCAACCCACCAAACTCAATGACACTCCATGAAAGCATGGTGGTTGTGAAAGCCATGGGGAACCCAAACTTCACATTGTCCCCTGCATCATAGTACCCACCAACCAAATCAACCTGCATTTTCATGTAGACGCTCATATCAGCAAAACTCACAACATAAAAGAGCAAACTTTTCCAAAACGAGTTCTGTGTAAACTTACATGCATGGCTGAGCCATCAGAGAGACCAGAGTCTCTCCTCCAAGTCATCCTCTGGTTAGATGGGAGCTTTCCAGACCTTTGGCCTTCAAAAAAGAGGATTGATTTGGTGAGAGCATCTCTGTAGTTGTGTTTAGCAAAACGAGGGCGGTGGTTGTGCTGCTGAAAAGCAGCAGGAAAGCCATTGCAGAGAAGCAGGGAAGTGGTGAACCAACAAAGAAGGACCAAGAGAGTAAAGGGGGAAAGGGGGAAAGCCATTTTTTGAATTGGGGCTGCTGCTCAAAATAAAGAAACCCAACGAACCAACCAACAAAGCCGCAGTGAAGAACAGAGGCCTGCGGGGCTCTGTATTTATAAAGCAAAAGCTGCCACTGTTTAAAGTCCTGCTTGGTTACAACAGTTAATGAATCCACGTTCTCTTAACAGCCTAACAGGAGCTTTGCCTTTATTAACTAATTCATTAATTAAAGGTTAACAGAATCCATTAATTAATTCTTTCTTCCCCAGTTTTTAAAATAAATGTAATTCTTTCTTCTTCTTTTGCTTTGGATGAGGGATGTTTGTGTGGATTGTTTCAGAAGTTGATGACCAATTAATACTGGTCACATGGGACTTCCAATAACATTGATATAAGATATGATGGATGCTGAAATAATAATTTTGTTATGGAAAAATCTTCAGTACCGATTTTGTGTTCAGCACTTTGGTTTTTATTTTCTTCATCAGCATTGAATGCTTATCCTTTTATTATAGTAAAAATCTCAATGTATTTAACAAGTAAGTTGCATAGGTGGATATATTCTGATGTTTCTTTTGGATCAACGGCATAAATCGGAAATCAGCATCATCATAGCATATTCAAAGTCTACTAAGTTATTCTTCTTTGGTAGGATAGTGAGATGGTACAATCAAACGATAATTAAATAATTTATGTAATTTATGTAAAATAAAATTATCATTTATTTATTTTTTATTATTTAATACGAGTGATAATGTATTATTATATTATTATATGAATGACATAATATTATCAATATTATCGTTAGATAATATAATTTTTCCAAAATAAGAGTTATTCTTGGGTAATGCAGATAGTTTTAAGAAAAAGGACATATTTTGGTATCCATTCGGTGAGTGAATGAATGTAACTATTAACTAATAAGCTCCCGCTAAACTCGAAATCTCCTGTCGGATAAAGACGATGAATATAAACATGGGGCTGATTTGAACTCAAATACTTGCTGTCGGAGGATGTGATGAACTAAAAAAATGGGGATGATGCTGATGCAAACATACTCGAGATGCTTGAGTGAGTGAATAAAAGCCCATACATTTGTAAGCTCTATGAACTTCAGATACTCATCCCTATGAACATGATACCAAGAGAACCCCATCCATTCAAACGAAATTAAAATATTTAAGAGTAGGGAGCACCGATTCATTTGCGTTATTCTCATACTTTTTCAAGTTTTTCTTATAATAAAGTGGAAATGACAGTGCCATGGTGTTATAGAGAAATTCGGCAACGTTTAAATGGAAGCTTGAGGAGTGTACTTTTTCATCAATCAAGTAAAAGCCCAAGCCCGTGACTTGTTAATTAATTACAGCAATTAATATTTGTACACTCTTCTGATATATAATTGAAAAAAATAAATAAAAAATGCGAGAAGAACTCGAGTAGATCATCACATAATATATTTCAAAAATAAAAATCACATAATAATAATAAAAAAGAATCTCTTTTTAATGATTGTTCTGAATTTTTTTTTAATTTTTTTTTGGTAACATACAGCAGTCAGTTAAAGAGTGGGAGAGTAAAGAGGAGCAGCGAGGCCGGAAGACATGTTTTCCCGGAGTAATTTTTTGGTTCAACGGAGATATGTATTACGTGATATCACTAATAAATTAGTAAATGAAATGTATGATTTAATAACCATCTTTTTAGTTGTTTTTTTAATATTTTAACACGTGTTACAATGAATTATTAAATTATTACACGTATTACGTGATACCTCCGTTGTATCGTAGATTTTCTTGTTGCCTAGACATAGAATGTTCAGCAAAGGAAAATATTGAAAAATCACAAAAAAAAAAAGATGGCCAGTGAGACCGGTGTATTATTGAAAATACAAAGCTAGGGGTTATAGGTTACAAAAAATAATTGAATTGGATAATAAAGTTTTTATTTTTAATAATAAGAAAAAAAATGATAAAAGGATAACAAGTGTTTGATGAGAAAGCGACATTGGATTGGTCCAATCAGTATGATCATGTGCAATTCTGAATTCTGCCCACATGCAAAAGCATTTGCATATGCATATTCATATTCATGTTCATCTTCTTCTATATGCATGCCTCTCTGTCAAAAAGGAGATAAGACTTGAAAATCAAACTGCAACAAAATTCTGACACAACACTTCTCTTTGAAGATGCAAGTTTTATAGGCCGGAACATGGAATGTACAGTACGTAGTTCCAAATGGATCTTTTACCTTGTGAAACTATACTTGAATACCACACACCTTTCAAATAAAAAGTACAAGTTGAATGCCTAATTGCTTCTAGTTTTGCAACTGGGTAACATGTTTAGAGTTCGCTGAATAAGTTTTCCATTTCTCTATTCTCATCCGATAATGCATCACGTTTCCACACCACTCATACTGTGAACCTTGCCATTTGACACAGGTCAAAAACATAATAATAACAACCACAAATTAAATTAATTAATTAATTAGATATTTGGTTGTTGTTATTTATGATAGTTTATGTTAACTTAAACTTTGACACTCATTTTAATGTTGATTTCACACAATCATTATTAAATATTACTTTACATATTTTTAATATAAACATTAGATTACATGAAATCAACAGTTAAAAAATTGTGTCAAAATTTTAATTTAAAATAGGCCTAACCTTTATTAATTTAATTGCCTTTTTAAATGTAATTTTTCATACTATACTTAGATTATACACAATATTATAATTATAACTATATGAATTTTTAAACTCAAGTAAATTTAATAATTCTGGAAGAAATTAACTCTCAAAAGTTACGTGCAAAGGTTATTTTTACACGTCCAAAAGTTTGATTGTAGGTACTTTCAAAATTAACAAATGAAATATTGATAAATATCTATGTAGCACCCCATTAATCTTGACCACTATTACGTGATGAGACCCATGATACATGATATAAATCATGTTCGAACACGTATACATACATGTAATGACTTTTTGGATATTCGGTAAATTCCTAGCAATTCCGATATGAAATTCATTCAAAGATTAAATCAAAACAGCCTGTAATTTTTAGGTCGTAACTTTTTCATACGATCTCCGATTATTAGGAACGTTATATATTCAGAAAGCTAAGACCGAGACCTACAACGTCCGCGTTGGATATTTTTCCAAAATCGAATCAGAAATGGGTCAAATATTGAGATTTATGCTGATGCTACAGTAAATTCGAGTGAGATCTAGAATGAGGTGATGTGGCACAATTTTGGCTACTCTTTTCATCACAAAAATCAGCATTTTTCTCTATAAATAGAGCATTATTCATCATCCCTCTCTCAAAACCAAAAACGTGAATAGCCTAGAAAATTCTTCCCCAAATTTCTTCATCTCTCAATACCATTCTTGAAGGTTGAGGTGACAATCTCAAGCTCATTCCTCAAGTATGTAAGCTTCTAACTCTCTTTCTTTCATTATTTTTCAATTTGGACAAAGAAACTAGAACCCCACATTCGCACCTTGTATGCCCTAGAGTTTGGAGTGGCTTAATTGGCTTTGAAAGTGTTGTTAGCATGCATTATGGGAAGTGTCTTGATAGTAATAGCGTAGAATGAGTCTTTTGTGTATGAATGAGATGGGGGAATTGTATGTTGAGATTGGATGACATTTGAATAAATGATATTGTGTTTGGGATGATGATATATTGGTATAGAATGTATGAAGTTTAATAGAGTTGTTTGTGTAATGGTTGTAGTATAGAAGTGTTGGAATGCATTTGGGCAAGTAAGACATTGTAGAGTTATGTTAGACCCTGGTGTGGGACACAGGAACTGGGCGACGCATGCTGTCCCGGGCTCGCGGCCCGGTCGGGAGTACGGAGTAGCCACGGGGGACTAAACCGGAGAATAATGGAGTCGCCACCTGGTGTGAACCAGGAAAATGAGATTTAAGGCCGCACTCACCCCTCGCAAGGGAATACCTCAAACCGTTGGGTTCGGAATGGTCCCTTACTTATGTCACTTGTAACGAAAGGATTTATGTAATAATTTAATCAAGTTTAAGTAACACTTATTTCCAATAGTATCATGCTTCTAAATTCACATGCATACATCAACAAGTTCATCTAAATTTACATGTAACACATATCCGAATTTGCATACAGCCTATTAGTATGTAATCTATGTCTCAATTTGCATACATAAAGATTAACACACGGCAAGCATACAAGTTAATAAACACATTATACTCATACATGTGGGGAATACAGATGAACGACACGTACACAATCTTGCATAATGCATAGAAACAATCAGTTTTATCATACGAAGGAATAGCTACTAGGGACAATTAGGTACGAAATCTGATGAAAATAACTCAGTTCAGTGCGTGCGAGTTCGCGTAGCGTTCGAGAACGCGTTCGAACGGTGAACAGAAGGCTCGCGTTCGTATAGCGTTTGAGAACACGTTCGAACGGAGCCAGACCTGATGCATGAAACACTAAGAAGATGCGTGCGCGTTCGCGTAGCGTTTGATAACGTGTTTGAACGGTAAACAGAAGGTTCACGTTCGTATAGCGTTCGAGAACGCGTTCGAACGGAACCAGACATGATGCATGATGAAACTAAGAAAATGCGTGCGTGTTCGCGTAGCGTTCGAGAACGCGTTCGAACGGTAAACAGAAGGTTCGCGTTCGTGTGGCGTTCGAGAACGCGTTCGAACGGAACCAGACCTGATGCATGCAACACATTCATAGGCAAACAAATCCACAATGTGGGACCTCACGTATCCGATTGAACTCACCTCACATCCAATCGAATATACACCAACCGGCGCGGCAAAACATCGTGGTAAAGGATTTTAACCCCTCCAAATAGGGGACCTTTAATCCGACTTACTAAGCCCATGCACTCGATCGTATCA
The DNA here is from genome assembly GCA_019454045.1 of Zanthoxylum bungeanum. Lineage (NCBI taxonomy): Eukaryota > Viridiplantae > Streptophyta > Magnoliopsida > Sapindales > Rutaceae > Zanthoxylum > Zanthoxylum bungeanum. The sequence continues at coordinate 17,711 of SKCR01006128.1, read as the reverse complement.
TGCATACAAAGAATAAAGAAACAATAATATCAAACTTAGTGTACCCGATTGAACGTATCTTGCATTCAACCGAACACACATCAACCGGCGCGGCGAAGCATCGTGGTAAAGGATTTTAACCCCTCCAAATAGGGGACCTTTAATCCGACTTACTAAGCCCATGCGCTCGATTGAATCATGCATACAAAGAATAAAGAAACAATAATATCAAACTTAATGTACCCGATTGAACGTATCTTGCATTCAACCGAACACACATCAACCGGCGCGGCGAAGCATTATGGTAAAGGATTTTAACCCCTCCAAATAGGGGACCTTTAATCCGACTTACTAAGCCCATGCGCTCGATTGTATCATGCATACAAAAGTAACATACAGAATTCAAATAACAGAAAATAAATAAACCGAAGCAACATAAAACAAAAGAGGGCGCCGTTTACTCAAGCAGTACGTGGAATTGTATCCCGAGTACAGATCATACTACCGTCCATTCGGAATCGGCTATGAAATTTATGTCCGCGTTTCCATCCGATATACTGCGAGAGTTGACACATCTTTTATTTTATTCCAAGTCCACAACATACAATATTTTATGATACATGCATATTGATCTACTCAAGGGCCACAACATGCACTTTAGCATAACAATCATGCGAACAATACTCAATAAATAATGAAAATAAAACAGAAAACGAATGTGGAAAATACCCTCAGGTCTAACCTTTTTTTGCCAACTTTCAGGCTTGCGTTTCAAGGACGTCGGAAGGGTAAAGCTCCTCAACTTCTCCGGTTCACTGGTTTAGCGTCCTAGCTCACTGTTTTGCTGTTTTGCTTGTTGTTCGGCCTCCGTTCTGCTGCTGTTCGGCATCTGTTTTGCTTCTGTTTCCTCTGTATTTTCTGCTCACTGTTCAGGTCACTGTTTTGACGTTTCAACGGACTGTTCCGAGTGTTTTTTTGTGGGTTTTTAGTGTAGTCTTGTGTGATTATTTTAAGGATTATAAATGCAATTTTTTATGTTACAGTTTTGAAGATTTTAGGGACTGATTTAAGAGGATTTGGGCTGTTTTGGGGGTGATTTGGGCTACTATTCAGGCGTGTTTTAGGAGGTGTAGGGGCTGCTGTTTTCAGTGGAAAGGGCTGCTGTTTGGGGGTGTATTTTCGGTGATGTGTGGAGGTTTAGGGGCTGTTGTTTTCGGTTGTGGAGTGGGGGAGGTGAAGAGAATTATTTGTGTTTTTTTCTTCTCGCTATTGCCGTGAGTGGCTAGGGCTCTTGGTGTTGTGATTTTCGTGTAAGTCTTGTGTATGAGCTAGGGGAGTGCATGTCTTGGTTAGGGGTTGTTTATATAGAGAAAGGTTAGGGGTACTCCTTGTCTCACAAGGAAGGGATTTTGACATTAAAAAGAGGATTTGATTTGGTATTCAACAAGGAAATGATTAGATTGAGGGGGGACAAATCTTGGCTAGATTAGGAATACAAAATATTTAATTTGTTATGATTGATTTTAATTAGGCATGACATCTTTTTAATTTAGTATGTGATTTTGTTTAGTTAGGAAGTTAATATATTTGATTTGTCTTATTAGGTATGATTATATTATGTTTTATTAATTGGTATATGACTTAATTAATTATTTTATTTAATTACATTATCTAATTAATATTTAATTTAATTTCCCATGTGTTTTATTAATTGGGATGTGTTTTATGGGCTTTGGGGGGCTAATTGGGCTGGGGTGTGAGGCTAGCAGCAAAACCAGAAATACCGACGCCGTTCGAACGCCCATTCGAACACTACACGAACGCCCATTCGAACACTACACGAACGCCCGCAATCTGCTTGACGTTTGAACGAAGTAACGAACGCAGCACTAACGAAGATAGTGAACTTGCGAAATGAATCTGATGACGTACTTATTCTGATTTTCCCATTCCGACCTCCGTTTCCCGCAATATCCTTAGCTAAAAAGGTAGTGCCTCCAACTGAGACTCATCATCGGGTTTCACATGCAGAAATGCAATGCCTACACCTGGAAAATTGGCTTAGCGTTGTGACGCGTATGAATCAGAGGCTCACTACCTCAGGCCTGATTGGGGGAGCGTCGCAACACTCAGCATTTGACGTCACGACTCGTAACAATGAGAGGTTCTATCTCGGGTCTCATCAAATGGGTGTCGCGATGCGCAGGTGTCTGGCGTCGCGACGCAAAGCAGAGCATGCTCACTACCTGTGACAGATTTATTGAGGTATAACATAGAGACCTGAAACACGGCAAAGTAAGACATGGAACAGATTTATTGAGGTATAACATCGAGACGACCAAAGAAACTAAGTATACGAGGTATTGTGGAGGTTGGAACAACATTTGACAAACAAGATTATGAGAGTAACTGGAAGGGGGATATCCTAGAAAACAACCAGGCATAGTGGATAAGTTAGTGTAAAATACAGTAATTAGATTTATATTATAAATGAACTTAAAGGTACATAGGGAATATGAACATTAATAAAAATCGAATCACTAACGTTGATAAATATATAAGGTATCGACATGTTGTGATGATAAACTTAGGGCATATATAGAGGTTAATCATAAATTATGAGGACTTAAGCTCAAGTGATAAATATGGATGCGAGGATATGAAAGATAAATTTGATAATAATTGAAACTCAGCAAAGATGAAATAGAGAGTTGAATAGCTAAGTTGTGGGAATAAAAGTTAGATCAGAGCGAGCCTGTGGAACTGAGGAAGTATCAGGTACGATCAGTTGCAATAGCATCAAGGACTACCTTGCATACAATTGCCCCAGAGTTAAGACAGAACATGAAAGAACCTAGCTATAGGAGACATAAGTATCCTAAAAGATGTGGGAGCACTATCTACGAAGAATTCATATGCAAATTCAGTAAGGACACATGGCATCAATATGATTTGGTATGAATAGACTTCTTAGTGATCAGATTGGAGATTAATGATTCAACTGAAGTAGTTGTGGGTATGACGTGTTAGCATTTGTGCATCAAATTTGGTCAAGACCTTCCAAGTTAAGTGTGCTAAGGTAAAAGAAATAATAACAAGATGAGTGACTGTCTGGGGAATCCTAAGAAGTAATAAATCATTAAAGAAAATAATAAGAAGAGGTGAAATATAGTCATAGGGTATTAGATAGAAAAAAGTGATTCACTTGGGCACCAGTTCAAGAATAACTTAAGTTCAGACCATAAGAGACGAAATACTCATAGTACATATTTTCGGACATCACGAAAAGGAAGAATGATAAAGTTTCCAAAGGAACTCCCAGAGACTAAGCTTTCAGCTATAAGAATTGAATAGAGTATACCGGGATAAGAGATTTCCAGAAGTCGTAGTTTTGATTTCTTGTAACATCCCACCTAATGATAGGATGCTACCTGTAGGAGACAGGAAATCACATCTCCATAAGCCTCTGATGCTACTAAAATTTCGGCATGACCTCTGCTAAAAAATCATGAAACTTGGATCAAAGTCCAGCATCTCGAGGTGTCTTGATATTAAATACAAACAATTATTCTCAACTCATAAGAAAATAGGCCTCCGGCCTGACATAATCTCAACTCATAAGTAAATAGGCCTCCGGCCTGACATTAGACCGAATAACTATAAACAACTACATGCTCAACATGATTAAAATTATACATATGATGAAAATAAATAAAACTAAGACTGTGGGAGCCCAATTACACATCCCAGAACCATATAATGACTCAAGACCAACTTGACTTCATCGGGGTGATCCTTTATCTGCAAAATGCCTCAAGAATCTTCTAGCTCTTAAGTCTAATGTGAACCTGCAACACTAGCAAACTATTGGGGTGTGAGCTATAAAGCTCAGTAAGTAACTCATATCTTATGAAATTATAACAAGTGACAATAGGAACTTTAATATAAATCAAATATATGTGATTATACTAAAACTTATAAATCTTTGCTTTATCCAATGACAACATACACATATCATACCTTGATAATACACTCACTACACTGAATGCAACATCAACTTTTCTCATAACCGGAACTAACTTATTATCTACCAAATAACCCAAACCCGCTGCTAAGGCCTTCCCAAACCCGTGGTGGTTTAGTCACCTAAAACTACTGCTGGTTACTTTGTAAAGGTTACGTGAGCTAAAAACGCAAACATTAGTTAACTGTGAGCTGTAGACCATGTACTGAAACACTGAGCTGAAACCTCAGACCTCTATACAACATAAGATAGCTAGTATTATAACAAAAAAGTCAATATATCAGCAATCTATCAGAATTACTAAATTGTTACAAGTTCGGATTTTATTAAATTGTTATTATCCTTTATACTTAACCCATGTCAAACTTTCCTATTACCTATCTATAAATGCGCTATTCTAATAGCTAACATCTAAAGCATACAAAGCAAAGCATGAATACCGTGGAGTATATAATTTGATATCAAATACACTTCAATCACATGAAACGTGAAGTCATACACATATACTTTTATCACAATTATCCATCTTTGAAATATCATCAAATTGGCAATCCAAAAAAAATGTCTAAGAAATCTGTCTTTTCAGAAATCTTGTTTCTTATCTGAAAACACATCTCTTTCTGTAAAAAATTTCTAAAAACTCTTATATGTCTGTAAAACTTTGAGCTTTTTTGTAAATTCTCATAATCGATGCAATAACTTTCCGAGTTCACAATACTTAAATTCAAGTTTTCCTTTCAATTTTTTTTTGAAATATTTATGAAAACATTTGTATCATCATTAGAAAGATCATCTGTCAACCTGTACCCGTGGTCTTGGAGCGTTACGTCTCGCCGTTCCTCAAGCCACTAAACCAGTAAATAATTGTGCTATCAGAGCCACCAAACTGTCTCTGAAATTCGGGTCTAGGAGCCTCGCTATCCCACTAGCACAATACCCAGGATCTAGGGGCATTTGTCATCCCTAAACTTGTATCCCGTGTGCACACGTATCAGATTGGTTATCGTTATTCCGGATTGGTTACCGATATTCGTAAATTCCATATTTGAATCAAGTTACATCGGAGGAAGTTTTTTACCCCATGCCTCTAAAATAACAAAATCATACATTTGAAATCATTTTCATCATCAAATATTTTATATGAAACCAAGCTTTATCAAAAATCTTAAATCATATGTCTCAACTCAAGTGAAAATCAATTTAGTCAAATGATCTGCAAAATCATATCTGAAATCATAATTAAAACTCTGAAATAAGTACTCCACTCACACGTACATAAAAGGCAAGGCATCCAGGAACACACAATCTGTTGGAGTTGGTGCTCGGCGCGCCAAATTTTATTGTAGTTATTGTAAATATGATGTACATTTTTATTTTATTATGAATAAAATTAAGTAATTTTCATCAATATAATCTTATTTATGGTAAAGGCATAAATGACTGTAGAATGAATAGTTTTGACATAATTGCAAAAGCGTCGCAATTATTATTGAGAAATATCACAATACAATTCATTCTTAAATTGTTCATAGTCAAGGTTTATATATTAGGTTAGTTAGTAAACCCGTGAGACTGGTACGTGTCGTATATTAGAATTGTTCTAATGGTTTGTCTCAGTAAACCATGAGTCTTGGGAGACTCATACAGACACGTATGTATTTATTGGATAAATACTGAACGACTCATTCAAAGATTCTTTATAGATGGTACACCAACCTCTATAGGAATATTTACGAGTCGAATAGCATATTAGCTCCTTTGACTTGAGATACCACTGTGGATATGTGAGATATCCTCCATATTTTGATGACAGTCACATCAATGATCTTTTAAGATCAGACATTCGCCTGTTCGTCGGGTATGGACTGATATTCACGATATCTCATGATATATCCAAAGAGGATCTGTCAGTCATGTGTATGGGATTTAGGTATCCAATTTGTGATTCTTTGAAATCCTTGGCCGAGATATAATTCGGAAACGAGTTTCGAATATTTATTGAAGAATCATATTTATGTCGCGACACATGAATTGTTCATAACAGAGATTTGACGTTTAATCTATATCTCCCGAACAATTTGGATAACTTATGACAGAGGGATTATATATATGCAATGACTTCGACTTGGATAGTTCAACTCGATTATCTGTGGTCGTCGTAATTTGTGAGTGGACAAATTACGGACATGGAAATGGTTTCCGTGACAGATAAACTTGAACCTAGAGAGTCTCACAATATAAAGTGTACTCGTTGAGTACTTGAGCAATTAAATATGGATAATTCGGATTATTCATAATTTTCACATGCTTATTAAATAATGCGTATTTGTATACGATACATAATTTAGATTAGATACACATTATTAACCCATTGGATTTTAAAACTTGTTTTATTATTATTATTAATTAATTATTAATAATAATAAAATGGAAGAATATTCTTGGAATATTTCTTCATGGATTTATTTTGTCTTTTTTGTTAGTAAAAGATGAATTAATTAATTAGTTAATTAATTTATTTTAATTTAGAATATTACTTGAATATTCTTAGTTTTTTGGCCAATTCTTATTGGCTATTCCATGTGTTTTTGACACATGTATTTATTAACAAAAAATATCAAATAAAAATCATTTTTGGATAAGATCAAATTGGTGTCAAATTTTAGGCCACAAAAAATATTATTTTCTTGAAAAATAATTACCCATTTTCGGCCAACGTAGGGTTTGAGTATAAAAATGAAACTTGTTTCATTTTTGCCACTTAATCACCTCTCATTTGTTGAGAAACAAAAGAAAAAAATAGATTAGGGTTATAAACAAAGCTTCAACACCAAAAGGAAAAGGAAATTATTGAAAAGGAATTGATATTAAGGTAATATTAATTTCCTAATTTTCTATTTTCTTATGTTTTATTTTTGAACATGTAAATATGTATGAGATATGTATATTGCATGTTTGAATTAAATATGTATCTAGAATATGTATTTGAAACAAAATTTGGTGTTGGATATTAGTTAACCTTAATAGTTTTTTCTTAAAGCATGTGTAAATTGGATTAATCAGTGAACTAATTGATGAGCAGAAAATATATCACTATTTATCGCCCATTTTACTTAATATTTTGTATAGTTTCTCGGGTTTTATGAACGTTTTGATGTGTTTTAGTTTATTTTGCAGATAAAATGAAATTAGGACTTAATGGAATCAATCAGGATGAAATATGAAACAAATAAGGGAAAAAATGGATTTGACATTTGGATTTTAGAGGTTGGAAACTTGAAATGGCGTTATAATGAAGTACAATTTCGGAAATTTCAACTTTGCGTAATTTTCGTATTTTGACCATAACTTTTTATTCCGATATCGGATTGAGGTGATTCAAGTTCCAGATGAAAGAAGACGCAACAATCTACAATTTTGACGCCTATAGGAATTTCAAATTCTGAAGATTTTATGACTGAAATGATTGATGAAAAATATGAAAGTATGTTATGTGTAATTATTAAAGTCATTTTCAAAACAAAAAAATAAAATAAAAAAATGAAAATTGTCAAACTTCCACCAAACATACTTGCATATTTGGTGGAGGATTTGGTGCCATGTTTTGTGCCATGTTTAGTAGAGAAATTGGTGGAGGTAAGGGTTTGCCTATAAATACCAAGCCATTTCATTTGTAAATTTCATACTTTCTTTGGTTTCTTGAATAATAATTAAGGATTGTATCTTGTGTGTTTTATTTAGTAGTTTTGTAATGTATTTTTATTATTATTTTTAGTAGTAATAATAGTTTGTGTGTTTTTACTTTCTTTTATGTTTAGTGGTTAATTTCCGCTGGTGGAAAGGTGAAACCTTTAATACGATAAGGTAGATTAATCTCACTTAATTTATAATATGGAAATTATAATTTATAATATGGATTAAAGTTGATACCGCCTTAATGGCTGATTTTATTTATTTGACATAATGTGACACCGCCTATATGGTCGGTCTTTAGGTGACAGATGATTATCGCCTATATGGCTTGTTTATGGACAAATAATAACACCGCCTTTATGGCTGATTTGACTTAATTAGGTAACACTGATAATTTCTATATTATAATAAAGTGAGATTTCTACATTTGAAATATTAAAAGTGGATCCCATATCCCCAACATTTTATTTTTATTTTAAGGAAAGTGATGAAACACAATATTCACGTGCTTAATAATTGATTTAATTATATTATGGTAATGTTTTGGTTTATTTATTGAATCTTAAGCTTAATGCTTCTTGTTAAATGGCCATTAATAAGATTGATGGGGTAAACTTAAAATGAACTAGACGAAGGAATTTTAGGTTTTAGCCTTAGATTCAATAGCTCACGATCTCACCTCGGTGCATGGTGACCTTAGGTAGATTTCCTTACATGATAGGAATATACCTGTCGGGCGGGGGGGGTACCACAATTGGAACTTGAACTTAATGAATTCAGATAAATTGGTTAACATAGGAATATGATTAATTGGGTTATTTTGTGTGTTTGCATCTGACCATCGGAAGAGGTTTTGTATATCTTTGTGTTCCAGGTGATGAGTGGTAAATGTATCACTATTTACCACTTATTTGACCTAATATTATGTATAGTTTCTTGAGTTTTGTGAATATTTTGATGTATTTTGTGTTATTTTGTAGATAAATAAAGTTTCAGGACTATTTGGAAGCAATTTGGAGCCAAAACAGTGAAAAACGGACAAAACGGAAAAATTGTAATTTCACACGTCGAGATGCGCAAGCCTTATGTGTCACGACCGCTAACGTGCGCCGCCTGCTAAAATACGCCAGGACACGTGTCACATTCTGAGAGGTTTGCTAAAATACGCTGTGCTAACATGTGTCATTTGCTAAAATGTGCCATGCTAACATGCGCCGGACTCGTGTAACCATCACATACTGCCGACAATCATCATCGACGCTAAAATGCACCTGTCACATGTCAACATCTCAGCGAATCACGCTAACGTGTGCCTGAACACGTGTCATCATCATATGCTGCCGACACTAATAATTCAGCCGCCGACAAAAGCATGACACGTGTCACGATCTCGCGAAGCCAATCCGCCACATGTCGATGATGTACTCGCGTCGCGACACGCAAAAGTTATCACGTCGCGACGCGCCAAACTTATCGAGGCCTATAAATTCAGCTCGATTTCAGAATTCAAATCATGTCTTTTTGTAATTTAAATTAAGCATTTTTACTTTTAGTAATTTTAATTATGAACTTTTTACTTTCTATAATAAATTTTATTTTATTTTCTTTATTTTCTTTTATGTTCAGTAGTTAATTTACTGCTGGGGTAAGGGTAATCTTTTTACTTTTATAATTTAGATTAATCTCCCTTAATTATAATATATAAACTAGTTAAAACCTGACTTAATGAGGATACCGCTATACTGATGTGGTAAACTTAAAATGTACTTGGAAAGGGATTTTAGGTTTCAGCCTTAGATTCAATAGCCCAAGATCTTCCTTGAGGATAGATAACCATTTAATAGATTTTCTTACAGGATAGACATATACATGTCGGGCATGGGTATCCATAATTGGACTTGAACTTAATGAATTTAGATAACTTGGTTAACATAAGAATATGATTAATTGGGTTATACCAGATATTTGTGTCTGACCATTGGAAGAGGCTTTTACATAATTTCGTGTTCCAGGTTAGCAGATTAATTTATGACACATATATAAGAGAATCAATTCATCTTTAGAATAATATTGTGTGGAGTCACGACCTTAGATATTTGTGTCATTTTTTTTTATTTTCATTAGTATTTTCTTTTGTTTATTTTATTTAGCAAATCCACATTCAACCAACCAATCAAACAATAATTCTTTTCTCCCTTAATTAGATACTTGTAAATAAATAGTATCAACAATTAATAACAATAGTAGGAATTAAGTCCTCGTGGGATCGATATTTTTATACTACTTGAACGATACGTGCGCTTGCGTTTTTCGTGTGTGATTACGCCGGTCAAGTTTTTGGCGCCGTTGCCGGGGATTTATTTTCCTTGAGGTATTAATTTTAAAGCTATCTAATTTACTTGTATCTAATTTTCTTTATTTTTATCTGTAATTTTTATTTCCTTCTTTTATTTTTCAGGTGGTTGACATGGATCTTTATTGGGAGATTGAAAGATTACGAGCTTTACTAGAAGAAGATACACCCCAAATCAGGGAGCAACAGTCCGGTTTTATGAGGCTTGTTGTCCAGCCCAACAATTATCACTGGATGCCAAAAAAAGCAATACTACATTTGCTCAACAGAACACAATGGGGAGATGTGCGATATGCGATGGTAACCACCTGAGCGATCAATGCATATATCTTTCACAATGGCAAAATTATCGGAATCATTCAAGGTATGAGGAACCAACATATTTCACTGAACCACATTTTCCATCTTATCCACCATCTATCTATGATCTTCATCAAGAACCAGAACCATCAGAGGAAGATCAGTTGATTCACATGCTCAAAGATTGGCTCGAGGAACGGGAAGCTCAATTTGATGCACAAATTCAGAGTCAAACAGCGTCTATACAGAGGATGACAAATCAAGTTAGACAATTAACAGATAATCTGAATCACATATCTCACGGAGCAAATTCAAATAATACTGAAGAAGCCTTCGAATATCCTGAGATTCATCATGACATCATAACAGAGGACCAGGTTGAGCAGTATCAAGAATCAGAGGTATCAGTTCAGGAGCCCGAACCAATAAAGTCTCAATTTGATTTTTATTATTCATCGGACTCTGACGAGGATGAAGAAGCTGAGCTATTTCTACCAACTGCACCAACAAATGAAGATCAAACTTTCTATCCTCAAAATGAAGATCTTGGAGCTTCAATTGCACAAATGTTTGAAGAAGATCTACTTGAGCCAGTCATATCAGGGGATGAAGACCTAAAATCAGAAATATCTTTACATCCTCAAGTTGACACTTATGGAGCATGCATTTCATAGATGACAGATGACGAGCTGAACGAGGAAATTCTGAAATACATATGTGAAGAAAATGTGGAGCAAGAAGCAGAGCAAATGGAGGAGCAAATGTCTGACCATATTGAAGATCTCAGGCATGCAGGAGAAACATCACTGTTTTGGGGAGTACAATTCAAAGATATCGCCCAGAAGCTTGACAGAATGGAACTTCCATTCAAATTCAAGCACCATACGAGACCTCATGATTTTCTTTCTTTCTTTTCAGAAACCACTGGAGCGACAAAGATTAAAAAGATGGCACAAGCACTGAATGGGACAAAATTCTTTTTGCCACCTTACCGTTGGAAGAGACCTTTCAAAAGCAACGCTCATGAGATTGGCTTTAATCGGACATCCAAAACTACGCTAAAACCTCATTGACAGATGGATTTCAGTCACGTCTGGCTGAAGACGAAAAATTTAGCGCTAGTAGGGAGGCAATCCATGCAATTTTTTTGTAATTTCTGTTTTCATATTTTGTGTATATATGTTGTAGAGTTTTTAATTTTGTGTGTTATTTTTGTAGGGAAAGGCACAAACGGAGCATTTAAGGAAAAAGTAAGATAAGAGGAAAGGTGTTTGGCAATCACAAAGATGAGAGTTAATTCATTAGTGATGACTGAGTAAGGAATGAATTCTTGAGACGCATCCTAATGAATTTATACCAAGCGAGTGGCGTATTGCGTACACAACTCCGTTGCCGTAATAATTGCTTTGATTTTCTTTTCTTTTGTAATTATCTTTATTTTCGCCGACAGGATCCAGACTTTTTGACCTTTCACGATTTCTTTTATTGTTTTGCTAACAATCGTCCTTTGGAAGATACTTGTGCTATTATTACTCACCCTTTTCAGGTACTATAAATTCAACTCATCATTGCACTTTTGAAGGCATTCAGAGCTGAGAAAGAAATACATAAAAATGGAAGCCACTTCTAGAAGACGAGTTGTAAATATCTGTGTCTTTTGTGGTACTAGTGTTGGTACTAAGCCACAATACGTAGCAGCAGCACAAGAATTGGGTCGAGTCATTGCCGAAAGGAGTATGGACCTAGTATATGGTGGTGGCAATCTTGGACTAATGGGGATCGTTTCAAAGGCAGTACATGAAGGAGACAGTCAAGTCTTGGGAATCATCCCAAAATCTTTGGTAGAGGCGAATCTGATAGAACCATCAAACGGAGAGGAACTGATCGTGCCAGGTATGTCTGAACTACTGGTGGAAATGATTAACCATTCTGATGCATTTATTGCTTTGCCAGGAGGGTTGGGCGCGTTGGAGGAGATTTTTACAGTGTTATCTTAGGCGAACTTGAACATACACCAGAAACCGATTGAATTATTTAACGCTGATGGATTTTATGATTTTTTTTATGTATTTCTTGATGATGCCCGGAGAAATGGGTTTGTGTCAAAACCTTTAAAAGAACTCTTCTTCACTGCCAGAACTGCCCCGAATTTAATTGATCAAATTTTAGCATTTGAATCACAAATTGACCCTATCATTTCCAAGATTAACTGGTTCGATAATGATCGTAAAAAGCGTCAGATAAATCTGGATCTTAACCTTTAGTTTTAGATGTAGAATTTCAGCTAAACAGATATTATCTTCTAAACTCATCTTCTACTTTTTAAGACATTGGGGACAATGTCTCATTTAGGTTTAGGGGTGAGGAATAGTTGTAGTATTTTGTTGTTGTTATTTTTAGTATTTTGGTGTTTTTATTATTAGTCCAAATTTTTCGAAAAATTGAAATTTTTTTACAAAAAATCAATAAAATATTTAGTTTTTTTTTTTGTTTTTCATTTGATTAATCGGGTGAAATTGGTGTAAGATAGCTGTGTAAGGAATTTCCATTCCTGAGACGTATTTCAACCTATTTCGAAACAAGTTTATTTTTGTTTATTTCATTTTGAATTATTTAATTTGTGAATTCTCCATAAAACTGATTAAAATGAATCTTCATATGCTCAGTTGACAGGTATTATCAACATACATGGTAACATACGGATATGAGTTGTAATTGACGATTTTGTAATATTCAGTGTTATAGTTTAATTGGAGGAATCATCTAAAAAAGCGATTAGATAAAAAAAAAACCGTTTGGGATCCGAGTTATTAAGTCCATAGGGGTATTTTAACACCTAGTGCCCTAAAACCAACTGGTTTGGGAGTCACTGACCCAAAGCTCGCTATATGGATCAAAGATGTTAAAAAAAATATATTTATATCGGAAATCCGAGTAATTAAGTCCGTAGGGGTGTCTTAACACATAGTGCCCTAAAGCCAACTGGTTTGGGAGTCACTGACCCAAAAATCGCTACTTGGATGGAAGATATTGTATATAAATAAAAAAAAATCAGAAAAAATCAGAAAAATATTCCATTGCTTAAAAAAGGTGTGAATTTTGATATCACTTTAGGACAAAAATATTACCTTCTTTTCAACAACACTTGTGACTATTGTGGGAAAAAATTAGTTGAATAATATTCTGTTGGCTGTGTGTATGTAGAATGGTAAAAATAATCGGAGAATTTACTTATTCAGTAATTTAGAAAGAAAGAAAACAACTCTAAACTTGGATAAGAAGTTTCACTTGGGTAGTCACTAACTTCTTTACTCTCTTTTCTCTTGTCTTTTTATTTTTGTGTGCATTAGTTTTACTATCTTTTTACTTTTGTAAAACATTTGTGGGTATCGTTGCTGTAAGCCCTCATGAGACTACAACTCATCCACTAGGGACACCTAGGGGTTTAAAGGCTTGTTGTATACGCTAAATGCAACCATGATCCCTACGAAAATGGCTTAGTTAAAATTTATTTTAAAGATGTTTATGTTATTTTATGTTGTTGTTTTGCTCGAGGACTAGAAAATATTAAGTTTGGGGGTGTGATGAGTGGTAAATGTATCAATATTTTCCACTCATTTGACCTAATATTATGTATAGTTTCTTGAGTTTTGTGAATATTTTGATGTTTTTTATGTCATTTTGTAGATAAATAAAGTTTCAGGACTCTCTGGAAGTAATTTGGAGCCAAAACAGACGGACAAAAGGGTAAAATTGTAATTTCGCGCGTCACGACGCGCAAGCCTTCCACGTCGCTATCGCTAACGTGCACCGCCTGCTAAAATACGCCAGGAGACGTGTCACATTCTGAGAGATTTGCTAAAAAACGCCGTGCTAACATGCGCTGTTTGCTAAAATATGCCATGCTAACATGCGCCGGACACGTGTCACCATCACATGCTGCCGACAATCATCATCAATGCTAAAATGCGCCTAACACGTTTCAACATCTCAGAGAATCACGCTAACATGCGTCGGGACATGTTTCATCATCACATGCTGCCGACACTCATAATTCAGTCGCCGACGAAAGCATGACACGTGTCACGATCTCGCGAAGCCAATCTGCCACATGTCGATGATCTACTCGCGTCGCGACACGTAAAAGTTGTCACGTCGCGACGCGCCAAACTTACCGAGGCCTATATATTCAGCTCGATTTCAGAATTCAAATCATGCCTTCCTTGGGTTTTGTAAGGACTTTAAGGATTGCATCTTGTTTGTTTAAGTTTTTGTAATTTAAATTAAGCATTTATACTTTTATTACTTTTAATTATGCACTTTTATTTTCTGTAATAAATTTTATTTTATTTTATGTTCAGTAGTTAATTTACTGTTGGGGTAAGGGTGAAGCTTTGTACTTTTATAATTTAGAGTAATCTCCCTTAATTATAATATATGAAATAGTTAAAACCTGACTTAATGAGGATACCGCTATATTGGCCGGTTGATAATTATTTATAAATTGGTTTTAACATGAATAAATTGGATACCGCCATATTGGTCGGTTGGTAATTAATTATAAATTTGACTTAATCAGGATACCGCCTATATGGCTGGTTGGTAATTATCACGCATATTTATATATTATAATAAAGGAGATTTCTAAATTAGAAATAGTAAAGGTAGATTATTCTCACTTAATTTATAATATGGAAATTGTAATTTAATATGGATTAAAAGTTGATACCGCCTTAATGGCTGGTTTTAATTATGTAACATAATGTGACACCGCTTATAGGACGGTCTTTAGGTGACAGATGATTACCGCCTATATTGATGGTTTATGAATAAATAATAACACCGCCTTTATGGATGGTTCAACTTAATTGGGTAATACTGGCAATTTCCATATTATAATAAAGTGAGATTTCTAAAAGTGGATCCCCTAACCCCATCAATTTATTTGTATTCTAGGGAAGTGATGAAATATAATATTAACAGGTTTAATAATTGATTTAATTATATTGTGTAATTCTTTAGTTTGTTTATTGAATCTTAAGCTTAATGCTTATTGTTGCCTGATCACCAATAAGATTGATGTGGTAAACTTAAAATGAAATTGGAAAAGGGATTTTAGGTTTCAGCTTTAGATTCAATAGCCCACGATCTTCCTTGAGGATAGATAAAGACATATACCTGTCGGGCGTGGGTATCAATAATTGGACTTGAACTTAATGAATTCAGATAACTTGGTTAACATAGGAATATGATTAATTGGGTTATATTGGATATTTGTGTCTGACCATCGGAAGAGGCTTTTACGTAATTTCGTGTTCTAGGTTATTAGATTAATTTATTACACATATATAAGAGAATCAATTCATCTTTAGAATAATATTGTGTGGAGTCACGACCCTAGATATTTGTGTCAGTTATTTATTTTCATTAGTATTTTCTTTTGTTTATTTTATTTAGCAAATCCACATTCAACCAACCAATCAAACAATCATTCTCTTCTCCCTAAGTTAGATACTTTTAAATAAATAGTATCAATAATTAATAACAATAGTAGGAATTAAGTCCTCGTGGGATCGATATTTTTATACTACTTGAACGATACATGCGCTTTCGTTTTACGCATTTGATTACGCCGGTCACCAGGTTAGCAAACTGATTTATTATACGTATATAAGAGAATCAATTCATCATTAGAATAATATTGTGTGGAATCATAACCCTAGATGTTTCAGTCTTTTGTTTATTTTCTTTAGTATTTTTTTTGTGTTTTTATTTATTTATTTAGCAAATCCACATTTAACCAACCAATCAAGCAATCATTCTCTTCTCCCTTTAATTAGATACCTGTAAATAAATAGAATCAATAATTAATAACAACAATAGAAATTAAGTCCTCGTGGGATCGATTTTTTTATACTACTTGAGCGATACGTGCGCTTGCGTTACGTGTGTGATTTCACCGATCAAGTTTTTGTGTATGGTTATTTTGGGTGTTTGCATCTGACCATCGGAAGAGGCTTTTGCATATCTTCATGTTCCAGGTTAGCAAACTGATTTATTATACATATATAACAGAATCAATTCATCATTAGAATAATCTTGTGTGGAATCATAACCCTAGATGTTTATGTCTTTTGTTTATTTTCCTTAGTATTTTCGTTTGTGTTATTATTTATTTAGCAAATCCACATTCAACCAACCAATCAAGCAATCATTCTCTTCTCCCTTTAATTGGATACCTGTAAATAAATAGAATCAATAATTAATAACAACAATAAAACTTAAGTCCTCGTGGGATCGATATTTTTATACTACTTGAGCGATATGTGTGCTTGCGTTACGTGTGTGATTTCACTGATCAAGTTTTTATGTATAGTTATTTTGGGTGTTTGCATCTGACCATCGAAAGAAGCTTTTGCATATCTTCGTGTTCCAGGTTAGCAAACTGATTTATTATATATATATAAGAGAATCAATTCATCATTAGAGTAATATTATGTGGAATCATAACCTTAGATGTTTCTATCTTTTGTTTATTTTCCTTAGTATTTTATTTATTTATTTAGTAAATCCATATTCAACCAACCAATCAAGCAATCATTATCTTCTCCCTTTAATTAGATACCTGTAAATAAATAGAATCAATATTTAATAACAATAATAGAAATTAAGTCCTCGTGGGATCGATATTTTTATACTATTTGAGCGATACGTACGCTTACGTTATGTGTGTGATTTCACCGATCAAGTTTTTGGCGCCGTTATCGGGGACTTATTTTTCTTACGTTATTAATTTTAAAGCTATCTATTTTACTCGTGTCTAATTTTCTTTATTTTTATCTATAATTTTTATTTCTTTCTTTTACTTTTCAGGTGGTTGAAAATGGATCTTTATTGGGCGATAAAAGAATTACGAGCTTTACGAGGTGAATATACCCCAAATCAGAGCGAAAAAGTCCGGTTTTCTGAGGCCTGTTGTCCAGCCCAACAACTATCCATGGATGTCAGAGCCATTCAACACAATATTTGCTCGACCAATTCATAGATGTGAGATATGCAATGGTAACCACCCTAATGATCAATGTGAGTACAACTACTGTTGAGGATGGCAGAACTATCAGAATCCTTCATGGTATAATGAACCAACATATTTCACTAAACCATATTCTCCATCTTATCCTCCATCAACTTACGATCTTCATCAAGTACCAGAACCATCAGAGGAAGAACGAGTGATTGACATGCTCAAAGATTGGATCAAGAAATAAGACGAAAAGAGGAATGCAATGGATGAAATGTTTCAGAGTAACGCGACATCCATACAAAGAATGATAGATCAAATGAAACAATTAATAGAAAACC
>SKCR01006127.1:0-25300 GCA_019454045.1 Zanthoxylum bungeanum | reverse complement strand
TCCGAGGATGCCTGAACATGCCCTGCAATGACTCCATCATCTGAGATGCTTAAGCCATAGGTTCATGCTTGCAGCAAGAACCTCGGACATCCCTGCTAGCAAGTAGCAGCAGGCTTTCTCATTTGCTGCGACCCATTTTGGCAGGTATCGCGCACAGCTTGGCCAGATTTATGGCCGGCTCAAGAGGACTGTCCTCTGTCAGGACAAACTTTAGGTTTTCGCAGACATGATAGCGTTCATGTTACTTTTCCACTTAACATAATTGTCTCCCGTAAATAATAATTTCGCTAGGCGCAATTATTTATTTAAATTCGATTTAATTAACGTCGCGACGTAAGTTCGGTATTTCAGAAATATCAAACCCGAACGCGTAAGTGCACGTGGGCCCACTTTCATTTGGAAACGTGTGGGGCCCACATGACACATGTCATATTATGCATTATTTAATTCTAATGCATTGCATGGAGATAATGTACAATGCACTCAATGGTTTTGCATGGAAATTGAGTGTTTGACACTCTAAGCCATTGCATGATTTGTGTCATAAGTTTATTATTAATTTAATAAATATTATGGCATAAATATAAATTGATTTTTTGTAACAAAAATCATTCAAACTTTCTCTCTCACATTGCCGAAACTTGCAAGTAGTTTTTGGCTCTCCTTTCTTCAATTTTTGTGGCAAGATTTGAAGAAGTTGTGCATTCAAAATCACAACAAAGGCTAGCACCTTCAAGGGATCATACATAGGTGATATGGGAAACTAATCCTTGAGCTTGGAAGGATCAAACTCGACTTGGAGTCCCTCTTTTCTTCTTGGCCGAGAGCTTCACTGCACAAGGGAGAGTTTTCGCATCATCTAAGCATCCATTTTCAAGTATTGTGAGTATGATTCCGCCATACTTCAATTAATTCATTCATGTATTTATATATTTTGCTTGTTCTTGTTGATCTTGGGGCTTGGTTATGTTTTCCAACAATGGTATCATTGAGCTTAAAGAGCATGCAAATATATTAGGATGTTATTTGGGAAAATTGTATGAAGCATGATTTGATGAGTTTGCTTGATTAAATATGCTTAGATGTATGTTATTTAGATTATACATCATCAATTTCATGGAAAATAAATTGGATTAATTTTTCCAACCCAAATGAGGCTTGGCCGAATACATGCAAGCATATGGACTAGATGATTTTTTAATTTTAAGACATTAGATGACTTGAAACAATACGGAATGATGATTTGTAACTCGATTGGATTGAAAACGAAATCGGAACCATTTTAATCACCTTGGCCGAATGCTTGATGGAGGATTAGGGACTTGATTTTTTGATTAAATAATGTTGGACATATTTTAAGATAAAAATATGATTAATGGATTAATTTGATATTTTGGGAATATTGATTTAAAGGATTAATCGTGATAATACACTTTAATTAATTAAGTTATAAAATTTGGAATTTTAAAATTTGGTTAGTTGGGCTTAATTTTGAATTGGGCCTAAAACTATTATATTTGGACATAATGGGCTTGGTTGGGCCAAGTAGATTTGGACCATTTGGATTGGATCCAAAATGGGCCTAAATCACATCATTTAAGCCCAAATGTAATAAATGGGCTTTTATGTTTAATTGGGCCTTATGGGCTTGATATTGATTTTATGGCATATGAGGGTGATTCCTTATTGGGCTTGGTAATTGGGTTTGACCCATACATTGACCAAAACCCAAGCCTAAAGAAATCAATTGAAAGCCCATCGGACTTTAATTAAACGGACATTAGATGTTAGTTGGGCTTTGAGACCCGATTGTATTAGATTTGGAATCTAAGTTATAAAAGCACAATAAAAGTGTAAATATTTAATTTAGAATTAAATAATAGGATTAGTATTGAATACGACTTAAATTGGATTATAATTCGTGAATTCATACTATAAGTATTTATTCTCAAATTGAGTTGGACTCGCGCAAATGCAAACAATTGTTTGAACATTGTATTGTCACCTAATTAAAGACTAATTAATTGGATTTGATTGGTTGTATAACATGCCTTGAATGAATGAATGTGGATGTGATGTATGAATAGTGTATATCGGATGGATATTAGAAGGGAAGGGTAATTTTAGAAATTATTGTAAATTTAGAATTTATAAATTGGACCTGCGTGTCCAGCCTTTCTCTTATTGTCTCTTTGTATTCTCTTCTCACCTAATTCCCCTCAATGTAAATGAGGTTTCTCTTATTGTATATGTAATTGGGTAAGAGTAGAATAGTGCTAGCGGGGAGAGGAAAGGGAGTGATTTGTTCTAGGAACAAGTTGTTGTTCATATCCATCCGTATATCGCTATTACTTTACTTTACGCGCTTTATGATGTTTTAGAAGCATGCTTAAGGGTGTATGATGATGAGACCTAACAAAGATAAATTAATTGGTTGCCAATTACGCGAAAAATCCCTCAAACAATATTAAGCGATTTTCCTTCCGTTGAATGATTCTTTCTCAAGATCCGAAATTGGCATTGGTTTGTTGGCCAAAGTCAAGACCTTTGTCAATTGAGGATGTGTTTGAATCATGAGAGTTTTGTTCCACATCGGTGTCCTGTCCAAGTTGTGATTTGTTGGCCAAAGTCAAGATCACTTCTTGTCCATCGACATTGATTACGAAACTTTCCTCGTCAATGGGTCCCGCTTAACTGGAATCATTAGGTTTGTTGTGCCAAAGCCAAGGCTTAGTTGATTCAGAGGAAATGGTTAGGAAAATGCATTGGATGCATTGACATAGTATATGTTTCGGACTTAGATGTCCACCTACCGGATCTAGGAATTGGATGGGATCCAATTGATCTTCGAGATCTACCTAGTTAAATATCATACAATTTGTTGGCCAAAGTCAAGGTTGTGTGTTATTTAACGGGATCCTAGCCCACTAGGAAATTGGATTTCCCGAGTACTCAACAGAGGGTTAGAGACTTGCAGAAAATAGTGGGAGGCTAGTATTGAATTTGCAATTATCGTTCAGATACTTAGTTTTACGCGCTTACACGACTTATTTCGTCAATATTTACACATTAGTTGGACTAATACAATGTTATTTTTTTATGTAACAGTTTGACTGTACCCACATATCGTTAACTAGATAATAGATTATCGTAGTTAAGATGGCAAACAAAGGAAATGTCCATGACATAATCATGGGTGATAATGTGTTCAAGGGCACCAACTTCGCCGACTGGGAAATGAACCTAAGGATAGTCCTTGGGGCGGAGAGGATATTGTATACGATACAAAAACCTCTCGGGCCTAAGCCCACTGAGCCACTTGAGCTGGAGTTATGGAAAACTCACAGTGATGATTGTGACACGGCTCAGTGTTAGACAGTAATGACCCATAGCGTCACTATTTTGTAAATGATATTGTATTATTGTACAAAATTAACTATGTAGTAATGAAATTGCCTTTTACCGTTTTGTAATTTATTTACTTTGATATATAAATGGTAAAAGTCCCTATGATTAATTCCGGATTGAGATGATATGAGACAGTATCAATCCATAAAGGTTTAATCATTAAATATCCCTAGTCGTAGTATTATCGAGATTGGACATCGATAATGCGGAATAGTCTAGTACTGCACTTGTGCGTGTTGTGAGGGCACAACAGCATAGTTCTCATATATTTGAGTATTGGATACTTATGCAAGTGCGGTAGGAGGTTGTGTTTTACCGATGGTACGGAAAACAGCTTCGCTCTGGATAGACCCCGCGGAATCCCATTGGTAGTATGTCTGCGTGTCTATGGGAGTCCGCTTCAGGGTAGGTGCATATGCTCTTAACCTGAGACTTGCATCGCTAGTACTTGCGACAATCGGTAGACTTTAGTTTTGGTCGTCCAGGGCTTTAACAGGTTCTGTGTACACCTCTTCTAGGTTTATCGGGAATCGTAGTGTATTGGGTGTGATGTCAAGACGGAAGTATCACTTCAGACATATGGAGATGATGATCGCGCAGGATACAGAACTAGTACTCTATAATGGTTACAACCATCAGGATAATATGACAAGGTCAGGATTATCCGATTCAAAGAGACTAGTTGCTTGATGTCCGATATATGTATCGTACGGGGCAGACACATCTCCAGCCCCAGGCCTTACATGTGATCATCCGATACTGGATCAGTATACACTATACTACGGTATACTACGCCTGTTATAGATCTTATATTCCAATAAGAATATTTCTGGAGAATTGGGTAGGCATGGCATTTTGCTAGAGGCTAACCTTGTCTTGTAAATCGGTAAAAACGTAGTACTTGGTACGTACGTGTTCGGATAATCTGACGGCCGTATTTACTGCCAACATATCCAGAGATCTCTTGGGTCGCTTCCCGAAGATTCACCAATGACGTATGATTCAAACTCGATTAATCTTGGATTAATTACGGAGAGACTTTATCTTGGATAAAGTACTATACATAGAGAGAGAAAGATTAATTTGGAATTAATCGTAAAATTATTATATTCGATATATAATCGAAATTCAATTTCGACGCGAAATTAAAAATTAGATTTAATTCGGGCAAACGAGTTAATTTAGAATTAATTTGTTAGCGACGTAAATAATAATTTCGCTAGGCGCAATTATTTATTTAAATTCGATTTAATTAACGTCGCGATGAAAGTTCGGTATTTCGGAAATATCGAACCCGAACGCGTGAGTACGCGTGGGCCCACTTTCATTTGGGTTGTGTGGGGCCCACATGACACATGTCATTTTATGCATATTTAATTGTTAATACATTGCATGGTGATAGTGTACAATACACTCAATGGTTTTGCATGGAGTTGAGTGTTTGACACTCTAAGCCATTGCATGATTTGTGTCATAAGTTTATTATTAATTTAATAAATATTATGGCATAAATATAAATTGATTTTTGTAACAAAAATCATAACACTCTCTCCTATTCTCTCATGACCGAAACTGTGAGCTCTCACAGCCCTCTCCACTTTTCTGTTTTGTTGCAAAAACTTGAAGAATTTGTGTTTGTTTGGAACATAAAATCACACACAAGGCTAGCACCATCAAGGGATCATACAAAGGTGTTATGGGAAACTAATCTTAGAGCTTGGAAGGATCAAAAATTGCTTGGAGCTTCTCTTTTCTGTTTGGCCGAAACCCTCACTGCACAAAGGAGAAAATTTTTGTTTCATCAAAGCATCCGCATTCCGATCTTTGTGAGTATGATTCCGCCATACTTCAATATTGTTCATTCATTTATATGTTTTGTTTGCTCTTTTGATCTTGGGACATGGATTAGAATTTCCAACAATGGTATCATTGAGCTTAAAGAGCATGAAAATATATTAGGGTAATATTTGGGCAAAATTGATTGAAGCATGATTTGATGATTTTGATTGATTAAGTATGCTTAAATGTATGTTATGTTATACATTATCAATTTCATGAAAAATAAATTGGATTAATTTTTCCCCTCTTGGAGAGGCTTGGCCGAATACTACCTAGACCATGGAGATGATGATTTGTTGTTATAAGATCATTGGATGACTTTAAACGAACATAAAATGACGATTTGTGATTCGATTGGATTGAAAACGAAATCGGTAATTTTTCATCACCTTGGCCGAATGCATGGAAGAAGATTAGGGACTTGATTTTTTGATTAAATAATGTTGGACATGTATTTAAGATAAAAATATGATTAATGGATTAATTTGATATTTTGGAAATATTGATTTAAAGGATTAATCATGACATTACACTTTAATTAATTAAGTTATAAAATTTGGAATTTTAAAATTTGATTAATTGGGCTTAATTTTGAATTGGGCCTAAAACTATTATATTTGGACATAATGGGCTTGGTTGGACCAAGTAGGTTTGGGCAAACTGGATTGGATCCAAAAATGGGCATAAATCACTCCATTAAGTCCAAATGTAATAAATGGGCTTTTATGTTTAATTGGGCCTTATGGGCTTGATATTGATTTCTATGGCAAATGAGGGTGATTCCTAATTGGGCTTGGAAATTGGGTTTGACCCACATTGACCAAGGCCCAAGCCTAATGAAATCAATTGAAAGCCCATCGGACTTTAATTAAACGGACATTAGATGTTGATTGGGCTTTGAGACCCGATAGAATTAGATTTGGAATCTAAGTCATATAAGCACAATAAAAGTGTAAATATTTAATTTGGAATTAAATATAAGGATTAGTATTGAATACGACTTAAATTGGATTTGACGAGTAGTTCGATATAATTCGTGAATTCATACTATAAAATTTTATTCTCAAATTGAGTTGGACTCGCGCAAATGCAAACAATTGTTTGAACATTGTATTGTCACCTAATTAAAGACTAATTAATTGGATTTGATTGGTTGTATAACATGCCTTGAATGAATGAATGTGGATGTATGTATGAATAGTGTATATCGGATGGATATTAGAAGGGAAGGGTAATTTTAGAAATTATTGTAAATTTAGAATTTATAAATTGGACCTGCGTGTCCAGCCTTTCTCTTATTGTCTCTTTGTATCTCTTCTCACCTAATTCCCCTCAATGTAAATGAGGTTTCTCTTATTGTATTATGTAATTGGGTAAGAGTAGAATAGTTCTAGCGGGGAGAGGAAAGGGAGTGATTTGTTCTAGGAACAAGTTGTTGTTCATATCCATCCGTATATCGCTATTACTTTACTTTACGCGCTTTATGATGTTTTAGAAGCATGCTTAAGGGTGTATGATGATGAGACCTAACAAAGATAAATTAATTGGTTGCCAATTACACGAAAATCCCTCAAACAATATTAAGCGATTTTCCTTCCGTTGAGTGATTCTTTCTCAAGATCCGAAATTGGCATTGGTTTGTTGGCCAAAGTCAAGACCTTTGTCAATTGAGGATGTGTTTGAATCATGAGAGTTTTGTTCCATATCGGTGTCTTGTCCAAGTTGTGATTTGTTGGCCAAAGTCAAGATCACTTTTTGTCCATCGACATTGATTACGAAACTTTCCATGTCAATGGGTCCCGCTTAACTGGAATCATTAAGTTTGTTGTGCCAAAGCCAAGACTTAGTTGATTCAGAGGAAATGGTTAGGAAAATGTATTGGATACATTGACATATGTATTAGATATATATGTTTCGGACTTGGATGTCCACCTACCGGATCTAGGAATTGGATGGGATCCAATTGATCTTCGAGATCTACCTAGTTAAATATCATACAACTTGTTGGCCAAAGTCAAGGTTGTGTGTTATTTAACGGGATCCTAGCCCACTAGGAAATTGGATTTCCCGAGTACTCGACAGAGGGTTAGAGACTTGTAGAAAATAGTGGGAGGCTAGTATTGAATTTGCAATTTCATTCAGATACTTAGCTTTACGCGCTTACAAAATTTATTTCGTCAATATTTTAACATTAGTTGGACTAATAAAATGTTATTTTTCTTGTAACAGTTTGACTGTACCCATATATCGTTAACTAGATAGTTGGACTATCGTAGTTAAGATGGCAAACAAAGGAAATTTCCGAGACATAATCATGGGTGATAATGTATTTAAAGGCACGAACTTTGCTGACTGGGAAATGAACCTGAGGATAGTCCTTGAGGCAGAGAGGCGTTGTACACCATACAGAGACCTCTCGGGCCGAGGCCCACTGAGCCACTTGAGCTGGAGTTATGGAGAACTCATAGCGATGATTGTGATACAACTCAGTCGATCATGCTTGCTTCCATGACTCAACACTTTCGTCGCCAGAATAGGGACTTGGATCCTTATAATATGATGGCTAGACTAAAGGATCTTCACCGCACTAATAAGCGGATGGAGATGTATGAGTGGTGAAGAAACTCTTTCGCTCCCGTATGACTGATGGCGCTTCAGTTGAGGCCCACGGGACTCAAATGATAGCTGACATGATGAACTGGCCAAGATGGGAATAGTTTGGAGGCTGAGCTGACTGTAGACATGCTTTTACAGTCACTTCCCGATACTTGGAAGCAGATTATCATCAACTACAAGTTGATGGATACGGACGATACTCTGGAGAGCTATTGTCCATTCTTAAGGAGTCAGAGAAAGAGCTTCTTAAAGGCAACAAGCGCAAGGCGCACTTTGCATCGACCTCTCAGACGTCAAGGGCTGGGCCCAAGGCACACTGGAGGGGTGAAAAAGAAGAAGCGTAAGAACAAGGGCAAGGCCAAGATGCCGATGGCTTCTGGGAAGCCGAGGAACAAGTCACAAGACATGTGCCTTAACTGCGGCAAAAGAGGTCACTGGAAGCGTGACTGCCGCATGAACAAGGCGATCAGAAGGGAGATCAAGGCGGGCAAGGCACCGACCTCTGGTATGTTTGTTATTGAAATAAACATGGCTACTTCTAGTTTTAAAAAATTGGATTTTTTGATTCTGGTTGTGGTTCTCATATATGTACTGATGTGCAGGATCTGCAGAACAGCAGGACTCTGTCTTCAGGGGAGATTGATCTACGAGTTGGAAACGGAACTCATGTTGCTGTTTTGGCCGTGGGCACTTTTGTATTAGAACTGCCCTCGGGGCATGTACTTAAACTAAATGACTGTATTATGTACCTAGTTTGACTAGGAATATTATATATGTATCTTTGTTAACCCGAAATGGGTACACTTTTGTATTTAGAAACACTGGGTGTTATTTATATAAAAATGATGCAGAAATATGCACTGCAGTTGCAAATAATGGTCTTTATATTTTGAATATAATGAATCTCCTACATATAAATTAACAAACAAAAGGCTTTAAAAGAGTGATCCAAATATGAAACTTATATGTGGCATTGTCGTCTGGGACACATTAACAAGACTCGCATATCCACACTTTCGAAGAGTGGGTACTTGGACAGATTTGATCCAAATTCATATGACGTATGCGAATCTTGCTTATTAGGCAAAATGCCTAAATCACCTTTTAGCGGTAAAGGTGAACGTGCCACTGAACTGTTAGCCCTCGTTCATAGTGATGTTTGTGGGCCCATGTCTAGTCAGGCTAGAGGTGGATATCGATACTTCGTAACCTTTACCGATGATGCATCACGTTACGGTTATGTGTATCTAATGACGCATAAGTCGGAAACTTTTGAGAAATTCAAAGAGTTTCGACACGAAGTTGAAAAACAAACAGGCAAGAGTATTAAGACATTACGGTCGGACCGTGGTGGCGAATACTAAGTAATGAATTTCAAGATTACCTGAAAGAATATGGTATTCTTTCACAGTGGACTCCTCCTGGAACACCACAATTAAATGGTGTGTCCGAACGGAGAAACCGTACCTTGTTGGACATGGTAAGGTCGATGATGAGTCGCACTGAGCTGCCAATTTCCTTATGGGGATATGCATTAAACAGTGCAGTTCTTATTTTGAATAAGGTTCCGTCAAAGTCTGTTGAACAGACACCATATGAGATATGGACAGGTAAGAAACCGAGTTTCTCATTCCTGAAGATTTGGGGTTGCTGGGCATACGTTAAACGTTTGGAAGGTACCAAACTTGAACCCAAATCAGATAAATGCCTATTCGTTGGATATCCTAGGGAAACCAAAGGATATTACTTCTATCACCCACAAGAGAACAAAGTATTTGTTGCTCTACATGCGGTTTTCCTTGAGAAGGAATTCCTAAATGCAGTGTTTAGTGGGAAGAAAGTAGAACTCGATGAAAGTCGTAGTGATACTGTTCTTGGCAATGAATTATCAACGGAACATGAACAGTCCATCTGGGATGAGACTGAACCACAATCTTCAAATACACAAGGACCGCGTAGGTCGGAGAGAGTCAGGGTAATACCTGAGAGGTATGGATTCCTGATCTCACCTCATGTGGATCTTAATCTTATTGAGGATAATGAACCGGTACGTATGAGGAAGCGATACAAGGTATCGAATCCGCTTTATGGCAAGAAGCCATGAAGGCCGAAATGGATTCCATGTATACAACCAAGTTTGGACATGGTTGATGCCCCAGAAGGCGTAAAGCCTATTGGATGCAAATGGGTCTTCAAGAAGAAGACTGACATGGATGGCAACGTACAAACGTTACAAAGCTAGGCTTGTAGCGAAGGGATATCATCAACGACATGGAGTTGATTATGACGAAACCTTCTCACCGTTGCCATGATTAAATCCATTCGGATAATGCTTGCAATAGCTGCATATTACTATTATGAAATATGGCAGATGGACGTTAAAACGCTTTCCTTAACGGAAACCTTTCGGAGGATGTTTATATGCAACAGCCTGACGGTTTTATCGCACCTAGACTGCAAACAAGGTTTGAAAGTTAAATCGGTCCATTTATGGACTGAAGCAAGCATCGCGGTCGTGGAACCAGCGTTTTGATGAGATCATAAAAGAATATGATTTCATTCAAAACGAAGATGATCCTTGTGTATATAAGAAGGTTAGTGGGAGTGCACTGACTTTTATTGTCTTTATGTCGATGATGTATTGCTTACGGCAATGACATTCCCATGTTAACGTCGGTGAAAGCTTGGCTTTCATTGAAATTCTCCATGAAAGATCTGGGAGGGGCAGCTTTATTCTAGGAATAAAGATCTACCGGGATAGATCTAGAAAGCTACTTGGACTCTCCCAGAGTACATATATTGATAAAGTGTTGAAGAGATTCAACATGGATCAGTCCAGAGGGGACTGTTACCAATATCACATGGCGTCTATCTATCTAGGGACATGTGTCCTAAAACACAAGATGAGAGAGACAACATGAGTCGGACTCCGTTTGCCTCGGCAGTCGGATCGATCATGTATGCCATGATATGTACACGACCTGATGTGTCCCATGCTTTGAGCATGGTAGTCGATATCAGGCCGATCCAGGTAAAGATCACTGGATGGCGGTTAAGATTATCCTTAAGTATCTTAACAGAACTAAGGATGCTTTCTTAATCTATGGAGGTGAAGAACTTGAGGTATCTGGGTTATACCGATGCAAGTTTCCCCCAAGACAGAGACGACTTTAATTCGCAATCTGGGTACATATTTTGTTTGAATAACGGAGCAGTGAGCTGGAAATCTTCCAAGCAAGATACTGTTGCCGATTCAACAACTGAAGCGGAGTACATTGCAGCAGCTGAAGCAGCAAAAGAGGCAGTTTGGATCCGTAAATTCCTAATTGGATTAGGAGTAGTTCCGTTAGCAGCTGAGCCCGTTCCATTGTATTGTGACAATAGCGGGGCTATAGCACAGGCTAAGGAACCAAGGTCTCATCAACGATCCGAACATGTTCTTCGACGATTCCATCTGATTCGAGAGATCATACATCGTGGCGATGTGAAGATCGAAAAGATCGCATCAGAGGATAATATTGCAGATCCGCTGACGAAGGCTATTCCTCGGGAAAAGTTTGAGCGACATGTACATAGTTCAGGTATTAGATGCTTGAGTGACTGGCTATAGGCCAAGTGGGAGATTGTTAGACAGTAATGACCCATAGCGTCACTATTTGTAAATGATATTGTATTATTGTACAAAATTAACTATGTAGTAATGAAATTGCCTTTTACCGTTTTGTAATTATTTACTTTGATATATAAATGGTAAAAGTCCTTATGATTAATTCCGGATTGAGATGATATGAGACAGTATCAATCCATAAAGGTTTAATCATTAAATATCCCTAGTCGTAGTATTATCGAGATTGGACATCGATAATGCGGAATAGACTAGTACTGCACTTGTGCGTGTTGTGAGGGCACAACAGCATAGTTCTCATATATTTGAGTATTGGATACTTATGCAAGTGCGGTAGGAGGTTGTGTTTTACCGATGGTACGGAAAACAGCTTCGCTCTGGATAGACCCCGCGGAATCCCATTGGTAGTATGTCTGCGTGTCTATGGGAGTCCGCTTCATGGTAGGTGCATATGGTCTTAACCTGAGACTTGCATCGCTAGTACTTGCGACAATCGGTAGACTTTATTTTTGGTCGTCCAGGGCTTTAACAGGTTCTGTGTACACCTCTTCTAGGTTTATCGGGAATCGTAGTGTATTGGGTGTGATGTCAAGACGGAAGTATCACTTCAGACATATGGAGATGATGATCGCGCAGGATACAGAACTAGTACTCTAAATGGTTGCAACCATCGGGATAATATGACAAGGTCAGGATTATCCGATTCAAAGAGACTAGTTGCTTGATGTCCGATATATGTATCGTACGGGGCAGACACATCTCCAGCCCCAGGCCTTACATGTGATCATCCGATACTGGATCAGTAAACACTATACTACGGTATACTACGCCTGTTATAGATCTTATATTCCAATAAGAATATTTCTGGAGAATTGGGTAGGCATGGCGTTTTGCTAGAGGCTAACCTTGTCTTGTAAATCGGTAAAAACGTAGTATTTGGTACGTATGTGTTCGGATAATCTGACGGCCGTATTTACTGCCAACATATCCAGAGATCTCTTGGGTCGCTTCCCGAAGATTCACCAATGACGTATGATTCAAACTCGATTAATCTTGGATTAATTACGGAGAGACTTTATCTTGGATAAAGTACTATACATAGAGAGAGAGCGATTAATTTGGAATTAATCGTAAAATTATTATATTCGATATAATAATCGAAATTCGATTTCGACGCGAAATTAAAATTAGATTTTAATTCGGGCAAACGAGTTAATTTAGAATTAATTTGTTAGCGACGTAAATAATAATTTCGCTAGGCGCAATTATTTATTTAAATTCGATTTAATTAACGTCGCGACGAAAGTTCGGTATTTCGGAAATATCGAACCCGAACGCGTGAGTACGCGTGGGCCCAC
Source organism: Zanthoxylum bungeanum (assembly GCA_019454045.1). Lineage (NCBI taxonomy): Eukaryota > Viridiplantae > Streptophyta > Magnoliopsida > Sapindales > Rutaceae > Zanthoxylum > Zanthoxylum bungeanum. Next base: position 12,454 of record SKCR01006127.1, on the reverse strand, counting down.
TTTCATTTGGGTTGTGTGGGGCCCACATGACACATGTCATTTTATGCATTATTTAATTGTTAATACATTGCATGGTGATAGTGTACAATACACTCAATGGTTTTGCATGGAGTTTGAGTGTTTGACACTCTAAGCCATTGCATGATTTGTGTCATAAGTTTATTATTAATTTAATAAATATTATGGCATAAATATAAATTGATTTTTGTAACAAAAATCATAACACTCTCTCCTATTCTCTCATGACCGAAACTGTGAGCTCTCACAGCCCTCTCCACTTTTCTGTTTTTGTTGCAAAAACTTGAAGAATTTGTGTTTGTTTGGAACATAAAATCACACACAAGGCTAGCACCATCAAGGGATCATACAAAGGTGTTATGGGAAACTAATCTTAGAGCTTGGAAGGATCAAAAATTGCTTGGAGCTTCTCTTTTCTGTTTGGCCGAAACACTCACTGCACAAAGGAGAAAATTTTTGTTTCATCAACGCATCCGCATTCCGATCTTTGTGAGTATGATTCCGCCATACTTCAATATTGTTCATTCATTTATATGTTTTGTTTGCTCTTTTGATCTTGGGACATGGATTAGAATTTCCAACACTCAGTCGATCATGCTTGCTTCAATGACTCAACACTTTCGCCGCCAGAATAGGGACTTGGATCCTTATAATATGATGGCAAGATTGCAAGATCTTCACCGCACTAATAAGCGGATGGCGAGGTACGAGTTAGTGAAGAAAATCTTTCGCTCCCGTATGACTGATGGTAGTTCTGTTGAGGTCCATGGGACTCAAATGATAGCCGATATTTATGAATTGGCTAATATGGGTATAGTCTTGGAGGCTGAGCTGTCTATAGATGTACTTCTACAGTCACTACCCGATACTTGGAAACAGATTGTCATCAACTACAAATTGATGAATTCGGATGATACTCTTGGAGAGTTATTATTGATTCTCAAGGAGTCAGAGAAAGAGCTTCTGAAAGGCAACAAGCGCGAGGCGCACTTTGCATCAACATCTCAAACGCCGAAAGCTGGGCTCAAGGCAACTGGGGGTGTTAAGAAGAAAAAGCATAGAAACAAAGGCAAGGCCAAGTCAACAAAGGCTTCTGGGAAGCCAGGGACAAGTCTCAAGATGTTTGCCTGAAATGCGGCAAGAAAGGTCACTGGAAGCGTGACTGCCGCATGAACAAGGGACACAAGGAGGACATACAGGCGGGCAAGGCACCGGCCTCAGGTATGTTTGTTATTGAGATAAATATGACTACTTCTAGTCTTAATAAAAATTGGATTTTTGATTCTGGCTGTGGTTCTCATATTTGTACTGATGTGCAGGATCTGCATGATAGCAGGAGACTGGCTTCGGGGGAGGTAGATCTACGAGTTGGAAATGGAACTTCTGTTGCTGTTTTGGCCGTAGGCACTTTTGTTTTGGAACTGCCCTTGGGGAATGTACTTAAACTAAATGACTGTTATTTTGTTCCTAGTTTAACTAGGAATATTATTTCTGTATCTTTGTTAACCCAGTATGGGTACACTTTTGTATTTAAAAACACCAGGTGTTATTTATATAAAGATGATGCAGAAATTTGCACTGCCGATGCAAATAATGGTCTTTATATTTTGAATATAAATAAATCTCCAAAACGTAAAATAACAAACAAAAGGCTCAAAATGAGTAATCCAAAGGAAGAAACTTATTTGTGGCATTGTCGTCTTGGACACTTCAACAAGACTCGCATATCCACACTTTCGAAGAGTGGGTACTTGGACGGATTTGATTCAAATTCATATGACGTCTGCGAATCTTGTTTATTAGGCAAAATGCCTAAATCACCTTTTAGTGGTAAAGGTGAACGCGCCACTGAACTGTTAGCCCTCGTTCATAGTGACGTTTGTGGGCCCATGTCTAGCCAGGCTAGAGGTGGATATCGATACTTCGTAACCTTTACGGATGATGCATCGCGTTATGGTTATGTGTATCTAATGATGCACAAGTCGGAAACTTTAGAGAAATTCAAAGAGTTTCGACACGAAGTTGAAAAACAAACAGGCAAGAGTATTAAGACATTACGGTCGGACCGTGGTGGCGAATACTTAAGTAATGAGTTTCAAGATTACTTGAAAGAATATGGTATTCTTTCACAATGGACTCCTCCTGGAACACCACAATTAAATGGTGTGTCTGAACGGAGAAACCGTACCTTCTTGACATGGTAAGGTCGATGATGAGTCGCACTGAGCTACCTATATCCTTCTGGGGACAGGCATTAGAAAGTGCAATTCTTATTTTGAATAGGGTTCCGTCAAAGTCTGTTGAACAGACTCCGTATGAGATATGGACAGGAAAGAAACCAGGTTTCTCATTCCTGAAGATTTGGGGTTGCTGGGCATACGTCAAACGTTTGGAAGGTACCAAACTTGAACCCAAATCAGATAAATGCCTATTTGTTGGATATCCTAGGGAAACCAAAGGATATTACTTCTATTACCCACAAGAGAACAAAGTATTTGTTGCTCTACATGCGGTTTTCCTTGAGAAGGAATTCCTAAATGCAGTGTTTAGTGGGAGGAAAGTAGAACTCGATGAAAGTCGTAGTGATACTGTTCCTGGCAATGAATCGAGAACGGAACATGAACAGTCCATCCAGGATGAGACTGAACCACAATCTTCAATTACACAAGGACTACGTAGGTCGGAGAGAGTTAGGGTAATACCTGAGAGGTATGGATTCCTGATCTCACCTCATGTAGATATTAATCTTATTGAGGATACTGAACCGGCTGCGTATGAGGAAGCGATACAAGGTATCGAATCCACTTTATGGCAAGAGGCCATGAAGGCCGAAATGGATTCCATGTATACCAACCAAGTTTGGACACTAGTTGATGCACCAGAAGGCGTAAAGCCTATTGGATGCAAATGGGTCTTCAAGAAGAAGACCGACATGGATGGCAACGTACAAACGTACAAAGCTAGGCTCGTAGCGAAGGGGTATCGTCAACAACTTGGAGTTGATTATGACGAAACTTTCTCACCCGTTGCCATGATTAAATCCATTCGGATAATGCTTGCGATAGCTGCATATTACGATTACGAAATATGGCAGATGGACGTTAAAAACCGCTTTCCTTAACGGAAACCTGTTGGAGGATGTTTATATGCAACAACCTGACAGTTTTATCGCACCAAGACTTGCAAACAAGGTTTGTAAGTTAAATCGGTCCATTTATGGACTGAAGCAAGCATCGAGGTCATGGAACCAACGTTTTGATGAGGTCATAAAAGAATATGATTTCATTCAAAACGTAGATGATCCTTGTGTATATAAGAAGGTTAGTGGGAGTGCACTGACTTTTATTGTCCTTTATGTCGACGATGTATTGCTTATAGGCAATGACATTCCCATGTTAACGTCGGTGAAAGCTTGGCTTTCATTGAAATTCTCCATGAAAGATCTGGGAGAAGCAGCTTTTATTCTAGGAATAAAGATCTACAGGGATAGATCTAGAAGGCTACTTGGACTCTCCCAGAGTACATATATTGATAAAGTGTTGAAGAGATTCAACATGGATCAGTCCAAGAAGGGACTGTTGCCAACATCACATGGCGTCTATCTATCTAGGGACATGTGTCCTAAAACACAAGATGAGAGAGACAACATGAGTCGGACTCCGTTCGCCTCGGCAGTTGGATCGATCATGTATGCCATGATATGTACACGACCTGATGTGTCCTATACTTTGAGCATGTGTAGTCGATATCAGGCCGATCTAGGAAAGGATCACTGGATGGCGGTTAAGAGTATCCTTAGGTATCTTAAGAGAACTAAGGATGTTTTCTTAATCTATGGAGATGGAGAACTTGAGGTATCTGGGTATACCGATGCAAGTTTCCAAACCGACAGAGACGACTTCAAGTCGCAAACCGGGTACATATTTTGCTTGAATAACGGAGCAGTGAGCTGGAAATCTTCCAAGCAAGATACTGTTGCCGATTCAACAACTGAAGCGGAGTACATTGCAGCAGCTGAAGCAGCAAAGGAAGCGGTTTGGATCCGAAAATTCCTAGTTGGATTAGGAGTAGTTCCATTAGCAGCTGAGCCCGTTTTATTGTATTGTGACAATAGCGGGGCCATAGCGCAGGCTAAGGAACCAAGGTCTCATCAACGATCCAAACATGTTCTTCGATGATTCCATCTGATTCGAGAGATCATACATCGTGGCGATGTGAAGATCGAAAAGATCGCATCAGAGGACAACATTGCAGATCTGCTGACGAAAATAATTCCTCGGGAAAAGTTTGAGCGACACATACATAGTTCAGGTATTAGATGCTTGAGTGACTGGCTATAGGCCAAGTGGGAGATTGTTAGACAGTTATGACCCATAGCGTCACTATTTTGTAAATGATATTGTATTATTGTACAAAATTAACTATGTAGTAATGAAATTGCCTTTTACCGTTTTGTAATTTATTTAATTCTGATATAAATTGTAAGAGTCCCTATGATTAGTTCCGGATTGTGATGATATGAGACGGTATCAATCCATAAAGGTTTAATCATTAAATATCCCTAGTCGTAGTATTATCGAGATTGGACATCAATAATGCGGAATAGACTAGTACTGCACTTGTGCATGTTGTGAGGGCACAACGACATAGTTCTCATATATTTAAGTATAGGATACTTATGCAAGTACGGTAGGAGGTTGTGTTTTACCGATGGTACGGAAAACAGCTTCGCTCTGGATAGACCCCGCAGAATCCCATTGGTAGTATGTCTGCGTGTCTATGGGAGTCCGCTTCAGGGTAGGTGCATATGATCTTAACCTGAGACTTGCATCGCTAGTACTTACGACAATCAGTAAACTTTAGTTTTGGTGGTCCAGGGCTTTAACGGGTTCTGTGTACACCTCTTCTGGATTTATCGAGAATCGTAGTGTATTGGGTGTGATGTCAAGATGGAAGTATCACTTCAGATATATGGAGATGATGATCGCGAGGGATACAGAACTAGTACTCTATAATGGTTGCAACCATCGGGATAATATGACTAGGTCAGGATTATCCGATTCAAAGAGACTGGTTGCTTGATGTCCGATATGTGTATCGTACGGGGCAGACACATCTCCAGCCCCAGGCCTTACATGTGATCATCCGATACTGGTTCGATATACACTATACTACGGTATACTACGCCTGTTATAGATCTTATATTCCAATAAGAATATTTCTGGAGAATTGGGTAGGCATGGCGTTTTGCTAGAGGCTAACCTTGTCTTGTAAATCGGTAAAAACGTAGTACTTGGTACGTACGTATTCAGATAATCTGACGGCCGTATTTACTGCCAACATATCCAGAGATCTCTTGGGTCGCTTCCCGAAGATTCACCAATGACGTATGATTCAAACTCGATTAATCTTGGATTAATTACGGAGAGACTTTATCTTGGATAAAGTACTATACATAGAGAGAGAACGATTAATTTGGAATTAATCGTAAAATTATTATATTCGATATAATAATCGAAATTCAATTTCGACGCGAAATTAAAATTAGATTTTAATTCGGGCAAACGAGTTAATTTAGAATTAATTCGTCAGCGACGTAAATAATAATTTCGCTAGGCGCAATTATTTATTTAAATTGGATTTAATTAACGTCGCGACGTAAGTTCGGTATTTCGGAAATATCAAACCCGAACGCGTAAGTGCACGTGGGCCCACTTTCATTTGGAAACGTGTGGGGCCCACATGACACATGTCATATTATGCATTATTTAATTCTAATGCATTGCATGGAGATAGTGTACAATGCACTCAATGGTTTTGCATGGAAATTGAGTGTTTGACACTCTAAGCCATTGCATGATTTGTGTCATAAGTTTATTATTAATTTAATAAATATAAATTGATTTTTTTGTAACAAAAATCATTCAACTTTTCTCTCTCACATTGCCGAAACTTGCAAGCAGTTTTTGGCTCTCCTTTCTTCAATTTTTGTGGCAAGATTTGAAGAAGTTGTGCATTCAAAATCACAAAAAAGGCTAGCACCTTCAAGGGATCATACATAGGTGATATGGGAAACTAATCCTTGAGCTTGGAAGGATCAAACTCGACTTGGAGTCCCTCTTTTCTTCTTGGCCGAGAGCTTCACTGCACAAGGGAGGAGTTTTCGCATCATCTAAGCATCCATTTTCAAGTATTGTGAGTATGATTCCGCCATACTTCAATTAATTCATTCATGTATTTATATATTTTGCTTGTTCTTGTTGATCTTGGGGCTTGGTTATTTTTTCCAACAAAAATTGGATTTTAAATCGGACGAATGAATTAATTTAGAATTAATTCGTGAGCGACTTTCATAATAATTTTACAAGGCATTATTATTTAATTAAATTTGATTTAATTACGTCGCGACGAAAAATTTGTTTAACCAGATTAAGCGAACCCGAGTCCGAAGTGTGTAGAGCAAGCCACAAAATGCTCTATTTTCTCCTCCATAGTGGCCGAAACTCTCCCTTCATTGCTTCTTGATTTTTGATTCAAAAATCTTCATTGTTAGCACATCAAAGGACAAAGGTGATAGGGAAACATCCATTGAGTTTGGAATTCATTCACCAAGCTTGGAGCTCAACATACAATCAAAGAGAGGAGCTTGAAGCACTTCTAAATGAGATAAATTTTTGTTCTCAACACATCCAAGAAACCGATCGTTGTAAGTATTTTTCCGCATTCTTACTTCGAGTATTCACATTTTTTATGCTTATTTGATCTTGGAATTGTTCTTAGAGAACCTAACAATGGTATCATGAGCCAAATTAAGCATGAAATTGATTAGGGTTCATAATCTTGAATTTGGGTATTTTTGCTTGGAGCATGATTTTATCAAATTGATTGTTTGAGTATGCTTAGATTATGATAACTAAGAGTTATGCATGATTAATTTTATGAAAAATTGATTAGATAATTTTTCCCCAAATTTTATGGCTTGGCCGAGACTTTGAGCCTTAATATATCATGGTGAGTTTTGAATTTTTAGACCATTGGATGTGTTTAAAATGCTTGAGTATATTGATTTTTGATTTAATTGGATTGAAATCAAAATCGGATATTAAAAGCCTATATTTCCGTGAGTGAAAGAGCATTGAATGAGGTTGATTTTGCTTCAATTATGTTGGACATGAATTGAAAATCATAAAGCATGATTAATTATGTAAATTGGTATTTTGGAAATGTTAATTTAAATAATTAATTATGGCTATACACTTTAATTAAATAAATTGTGATATTTGGAATATTGGAATTTAATTAATTAGGCTTAAATTTAGAATTGGGCTAAAATTGTTGTATTTGGGCCTAATGGGCTTGGTTGGGCCAAGTTGGTTTAGGACAATTGGATTGGATCCAAATTGGCCCTAAAATCATACCATTAAGTCCAAATATAATAAATGGGCCTTTAAATAATTAATTGGGTCAAATGGGCTAAAATTAATTTTATGGAAAATGGTGATTCCTTATTGGGCTTTGGTGGCCAAAGTTCATGCCTTAAGAAATTAATTGAAATCCCATTGGACTTTAATTAATTAACATTGGATGTTAATTGGGCCGTTGAGACCCATTAGGATTAGATTTAGAATCTTAGTCGTAAAGGCACATTAATAAAGTGTAATTATTTAATTTGGAATTAAATAAGAATTCGTATTGAATACAAATTAAATTGGATTAAAAATTGTAGTTCGATATAATTCAAGAATACGCACTTTGAGTACTTATTCTTAAAATGATTTGGACTCGCGCAAATCAAATCGTTGTTTGAACATTGGATGATCACTTAATTCAAAGATTAATTAATTGGATTAGATTGATTGAATAACATGCTTTGTGTGAAAACATGGATGTATTGTATGAATAATTTATATAAGATGTATATTAGATGGGTGAGGGCAATTTTGGAAATTGTTGTAATAAATTTAGAATTTATTAAATTGGACCTGCTTGTCCAGCCTTTATCTCTTGACTCTTTGTAATTCTCTTCTCACCAATTCCCCTCAATGTAATGAGGTTTCTCTATTGTATTATGTAATTGGGTAGAAGTTAGAATAGTGCTAGTCGGGGAGAGGAAATGGAGTGATTTGTTCTAGGAACAATTTGTTAAGTATCCATCCGCATATCATTATTTTTTTATTCGCGCCTTATTATGCTTTTAGAATGCATGCTTAAGAGTGTATGATGAGACCTAATCAAAGATAATAAATTGGTTGCCAATTTACGCGAAAATCCCTTAATCAAATATTAAGTGTTTTCCTTCCATTGAATGGTTCTTTCTCAAGATCCAAGATTGGCATTAGTTTATTGGCCAAAGTCAAGATCAATGTCCATGGCATATGTGTTTGAACCATGAAAGTTTTGTTCCATATCGAATGTCTTGGGCAAATTGTGATTTGTTGGCCGAAGTCAATGTCACTTCTTGTTTATAGACATGGATTACGAAGTTCTCCAAGGTCAATGGGTCCCGCTTAACTAAAATCATTAAGCTTGTTGAGCCAAAGCCAAGGCTTAGTTGATTCAGAGGAAAAGGTTAGGAAAATATATTGGCATATATATTGTATATAAGTTTCAGACTTGGAGGTCCACCTACCGGATCTAGGAATTGGATAAGATCCAATTGATCTTAGAGATCTACCTATTTAAATATCATATAGCTTGTTGGCCAAAATCAAGGTTGTGTGTTATTTAACGGGATCCTAGCCCAATAGGAAACTAGGTTTCCCGAGTACTCAAAAGAGGGTTAGAGGCTCGCTGAAAAATAGGGGGAGGCTAGTATTGAATTTGCAATTTCGTTCAAATACTTGCCGATACGCGCTTTCAAATTATTTCATCATTTTATGTATTTATTAGTTCGACTAATAATTTATTATTTTCTTGTAACAGTTGGACTATACCCAAAAATCGTTAATTGAATAGTTAGACTATTGCATTTAAGATGGCTTGAAAAATCGGGGTTAGAGACATTATCATGGGTGAAAATGTCTTTAATGGTGCAAACTTTCCTGACTGGGATATGAACCTCAGGATTGTCCTGGGGGCTGAGAGAATGCTCTATATGATATAGAGACCTCTCGGGCCTAAGCCCGAAAATGAACAGCCATTTGAGTTTGAGCTTTGGAAGACTCATAGTGATGACAATTCAACTGCTCAATCTATCATGCTCGTTGCAATGACCCCTCAATTTCATCGCCAGAACAAGGGATTGGATCCTTATAATATGATGGAAAAATTGAAGGACCTTCATCGATCTAACCTTAGATCGCAAATGTATGAATTGCAGAAAAAGCTTTTTCGCTCTTGAATGTAAAAGGGTACATCTGTTGAGTACCATGTGTCGTAGATGATTACTAACATAGAACAACTGGGTCAGATAAGCATAACCTTTCAGGCTGAGACTTCTATAGATTTGATCTTGCAGTCTCTTCCTGACAACTGAAGTGGGTTCATCATGAACTACAATATGATGAACCAAGACGATACTCTTGGAGAGTTGATGGCAATCCTGCGTGAAGCAGAAAAATAGCTATTGAAGGGCAAAAAGCGCGAGGCGCACTTCACTTCAACATCTCAGTCTCCCAATGCTTGGCCGAAGGCTACTGGAGGTGTAAAGAAGAAGAAGAAGAAGAAGGGCAAGGATAAATCGATAAAGTCTTTTGGGAAGGCAAAGGACAAATCCCAAGATATATGCCTGCAGTGTGGCAAGCAGGGTCACTGGAAGCGTGACTGTCGTGAGTACAAGGTGCACATGAAGGAAATCAAAGCGGGCAAGACACCGGCTTAATATATGTTTGATACAAATTCATATGACGTCTGCGAATCTTGTTTATTAGGCAAGATGCCTAAAACACCTTTTAGCGGTAAAGATGCACGTGCCACCGAATTGTTAGCCCTCATTCATAGTGACGTATGTGGGCCCATGTCTAGCCAGGCTAGAGGTAGATATGAATACTTCGTAACCTTTACGGATGATGCAACGCATTATGGTTATGTGTATCTTATGAGACACAAGTCTGAAACCTTTGAGAAATTCAAAGAGTTTCGACACGAAGTAGAAAAATAGACTGGTAAAAGTATTAAGACATTACGGTCGGACCGTGGTGGAGAATACTTGAGCAATGAGTTTCTTGATTACTTGAAAGAGTATGGTATTCTTTCACAGTGGACTCCTCCTGAAACACCGCAATTAAACAGTGTGTCCGAATGAAGAAACCGAACTTTGTTGGACATAGTAAGGTCTGTGATGAGTCGTACTGAACTACCAATTTCCTTATGTGGATTTGCATTGAACAATGCAATATTTATTTTGAATAAGGTTCCATCAAAGTCTATTCAATAGATTCCGTATAAGATATGGACATGAAAGAAACCGGGTTTCTCATTCCTGAAGAATTGGGGTTGCTGGGCATACGTTAAACGTTTGGATGGTACCAAACTTGAACCCAAATCGGATAAGTGTCTATTTGTAGGTTATCCTAGGGAAACCAAAGGGTATTACTTTTACAACCCACAAGAGAACAAAGTATTTGTTGCTCTACATGCGGTTTTCCTTGAAACATAATTCCTAAATGTAGTGGTTAGTGGGAGGAATGTAGAACTCGATGAAAATCGGAGGGATACTGTTCCTGGCATAGAATCCTTAACGGAACACGAACAGTTCATCAGAGATGAGACTGTACCACAATCTTCGAATACACAAGAACCGCGTAGGTCCGAGAGAGTCAGAAAACAACCTGAGAGGTATGGGTTTCTGATCTCACCTCATGTAAATATTAATCTCAGTGAGGATAACGAGCCGACTACATTTGAGGAAGCGATACAAGATATCGAGTCTACTTTATGACAAGAGGCCATGAAGTCCGAAATGGATTTCATGTACACAAACCAAGTTTGGACACTGATTGATGCACCAAAAGGCGTAAAGCCTATTGGTTGCAAATGGGTATTCAAGAAGAAGACCGACATGGATGGCAACATATAAACGTACAAAGCTAGGCTTACAGCGAAAGGGTATCGTCAACGACATGGTGTCGATTACGATGAAACTTTTTAACCTGTTGCCATGATTGAATCCTTTCAGATAATGCTTGCTATTGCTGCATATTTCGATTACGAGATATAGAAGATGAAAATCAAAATCACTTTCCTTAAAGGAAACCTTTTGTAGGATGTTTATATGCAACAGCCTGACGGTTTTGTCATACCAAGACTTGCAAACAAGGTTTGTAAGTTAAATCAATGCATTTATGGATTGAAGCAAGCATCATATTTTTGGACCCAACATTTTGATGAGATCATAAAAGAATATGATTTCGTTCAAAACAAGGATGATCCTTGTGTATATAAGAAGGTTAGTGGGAGAGCACAGACATTTATTGTCCTTTACGTTGATGATTTATTGTTTATTGGCAATGACATTCCCATCCTACAATTGGTGAAAGCTTGGTTTTCATTAAAATTCTCCATGAATGATCTGGGAGAAGTAGCCTTTATTCTGGGAATAAAGATCTACCGAGATAGATCTAGAAAGCTACTTGGTCTCTCTCGGAGCAAGTATATTGACAAAGTGTTGAAGAGATTCAACATAGAACAGTCTAAGAGGGGACTGTTGCCAGTGTCACATGGCGTCACTCTATTTAAGTACATGTGTCCTAAAACTCAAGATGAGAGAGACAACATGAGTCGGATCCCAATCGCTTCTGCAGTCGGATCGATCATATATGCCATGATATGTACACGACCTGATGTCTCATATGCTTTGAGCATGTGTAGTCGCTATCAGGCCGATCTAGATGATGGTCTCTGGGTTGCGGTTAAGAACATCCTTAAGTATCTTAGATGAACTAGGGATGCGTTCTTAATCTATGGAGATGGAGAACTTAGGTAACTGGGTTTACCGATGTAAGTTTCCAAACTAATAAAGACAACTGTAAGTCACAATCTGGGTACATATTTTGTTTGAACACCGGAGCAGTAAGCTGGAAATCTCCCAAGCAAGAGACTGTTGCTGATTCAGCAACATAAGCGGAATACATCGCTGCAGCTGAGGCAGTAAAAGAGGCAGTTTGGATCCGTAAATTCCTAATTGGATTAGGAGTAGTTCCGTTAGCAGCTGAGCTTATTCCATTGTATTGTGATAATAACAGGGCTATAGCGCAGGCTAAGGAACCGCGATCTCATCAACAACTCAAGCATGTTCTTCGACATTTCCATCTGATTCGTGAGATCATACATCGTGGCGATGTGAAGATCGAGAAGATCGCATCAGATGACAATATTGCAGATCCGCTGACGAAAGCTATTCCTCAGCAAAAGTTTGAGCGACATGTACATAGTTCAGGTGTTAGATGCTTGAGTGACTGGCTATAGGCCAAGTGGGAGATTGTTGGACAATTATGAC